>JAHZMU010001756.1:0-10497 GCA_027743725.1 Rambutsinella grinnellia
ATGGAATGAGTATGCCGTACAGTACCTTCATCTAAGGTCAACGAACAGGAAGGGGAAGGGATGTGACTAGAATGAGAAATATGATTTGTTGAAATGAACGTAAAAAGTTTCCCGTGAATTATGTACATCTTAAATATATTTTTAGAGCTTATCTTGCTCCTTGTTTGTCTTATATTTTCTGTGTAAAATGCAAATGGAGCAAATATTTTGTAGAAAAAAGGAAAACAAGCTATTCTAGAAAATATTCAGTATAAAATATATATCATATGGCTATACTCGTGACGTAATGATTTCATTTGAATTCATCACTGGTTTACTCGTAATATAAAAAGCACTGGCACATTTGCTACATGTCTACATTAATACTTTTTATCTAATCCAGAAAAAGTGAAAGGTAAGCTGGATAATAATTTTGACCTTTTTCCAATAATGAAAACAAAACCAGCTAGGCCAACTTCAATCAACTGCATTTGGATGATAAGCGCTATTTAGCTCGTGGAATCAGCCTAATACAGGGACAACGAATTTGTTCCAATTTCCTCCAAACAATTTCTGTTTACTCGGCAGTTTTCTCTAATTGTGACTTTCTACCCTTCTTGTGTCTTTTTTCACTGAATACGAGGGTAACTGGTAACTTCCTTCCAAACTTTTTGGATACGTGATTGTGATAAACGAGAGAAAATTGTTTTGAAAAACTTTTTATATCCAATTCGATTCCTTTTTCTTGCGGGTATCATCGCCCAAATGCACAAAGCTTGAATAAGTTTGTCTCAAAGAATTTAAACCCTTTTGGATGAATGATGATCACTCATAAAACTTTCTCAAGAGAAATAAATCTGCTTTTTCATTATTCAAACAAATTCCTAGATGAGAGTTGCAATAATCCTTTAAAAGTTTTTTAAATTGGGGAAAATTTGACATTTCAAGTAGGAGAAAGAACTTGTGTAGCTTCTGCTATACCACAAATAGCAATAAAAATTCTCTAACAAAGCAACTTCACACTTTCTTCTTGCACGTATCCTCGTTAAAAATACAACTAGTCTATTCAGAATATCCTGAAATGTCTTACTCAAAGCTAACATAACAGTTTCCAGATTCTCTCTAGAGCTTCCCAATATATACCTAGTATTTGGAGAAAAATCGGTTGAAAGTAGAGATTCCACCCTCAGTTCTCTTTTGGTAATGCTTCCGGACTAGTTAAAACGAAGTTGACTTGAGATGTACATCCCATCTCTATATAGTGGCAACCACTCCATCAATATTGCTTTTACCTTTTCCATTACCAACTCCACTCTCTTTCTCTCTCCTCCACATTTACATTACTTAATTGCATTCCATATATCAAAATGCAATGGAGTAAGCACCAGGAGGGGTACTAAATAACCAGAAGCGGGTACAAAGATTTATATACATTTCCTCCGTATCAGATTGCATCATCAAATCAACAGCATTAATTTGATTTCCGCTTCTTAAAAGGAAGTGGATGATAAAATAGTAGAGGAATCCAAGTTTCCAGGATTTCCTTTCAACTCGAATTTTTTTTAACCATCAGGAAGTGGTGGAAAGTGTGTACAACAGCCACATACAAAATGACTTGGTTCACTCTCTTTGCGGCTAAAATCCTTCCGCTTCAGTCTACCCAAGTGGATATTGATAGTGCAACGGTATAATAACTTGTGTAGTTTCAGTCGATTCGGTACATTGAACTGAGTTCCCTTTGAATGTGGCTCGAATGTCACCCTTTCATTACCATTTATCTTGGATACATTTTAGTCAATATCAGGATTCAATTCAGCTCCTCATTTCGTCCACCCGACTTAATTTAGCTATTCTATCAGAGTCACATTGATATTTGGTGAGAGCCGACATTCCTTTGATGAGAAAACGTGTCTTCCTATTGATTCTAGTAAATGAAACGAGCTGTGCTATACACAACACTGAAAGTTTTTATAAAAACTAAAACAACTCCATAAAAGAGACAGACATCACTGTCACCCATCAGGGATGTGAAGGTTTAGAGAAAATGGAAGTGAATTGGTAATCACTGCACAAAAAGGCATCACACGCATCACTATCAACCTTATTGAAAATCTCGAAAGCACTTCGATTTTTCATTTTCTTTTGAAAACAAGTAAAAAGCTTCTTGGTAAGAAATATCATTACTTTTTTACTAGAAATGTTGTGTATTGGATTGATATTGATAAAGAAACAAAAATATTTTCATTCTTCCCATTTATGCTGTGACAGGTTGAGATTCTCAACTTGAGAAGAGAAACAAGAGGGAAAGTATTCTAGAGACATTCCTTTTCAGACTGTGGTTGTTTTTTTGTGGTGTGCTATGTCATCGACGTGTTCATTTACTCTCTTCATGCAAAAGTGCACGTGTTTCCCCCTTCCCGTCTAGGCGATTGTTGCCAGTCTCGTGACAAAGGATTTGTTTGTTGATTGAAAAGAGTGAAGTGAATTGATTACAAGTAATCTACCTGTATAGTGTCTGGTGGTTTAGACGTCTGGCTCGAGCCACCTTTCACGATAATGACGTGGTGACATTGCTTACTGGAATGAATTTTCATAAAGTAATATTTATCCGTCAACACCCTTATCTCAAATAGGACACGCCATGAGGCGATATTTAGTGAGAAAAATACTTTCTCCCAATTTTCAAAAACTTTAGATTGATGATGATCATCTCATGACGAGAGTGTAAAGGATTGCTCTTGTATCAAGGCTAACGGGCTGACATTGAAGAAAAATATCCGTTAAATGACTGTAGATGAAAAATTATTAATCAAGTTAAAAGCTTTTTTATAACTTTGCCTTGAAATATATATAAAAAGCAAGGGCATCGAAAGTTATCTGCTTTCTCTTGCTTTTTACTCGTTGATGGACTATGCTGAATCGGAGCTTATGAAAGTGATAAAGTCGAAGCGAAAGTATAAATGACAAGTTGATTGAAAGGGGGAATAAGTGTGAATCATTGTAAAACTTTATCATTTGTGGATTATTTTTTGAACATACAAAAGCTTTTATGGGTGGAGAAAGTTGAGAAAGCATTTACTCGACAATTATTTTTATAAAGATGGCTAATAGTCAGCAGCCTTCAGAAGTGACTAGTTCAGGAGAAGACCTTCAGATTTATTTCGGTGGGAAAAAGAGGTAAATGATAAGTGGTTATCTAACTGCTATTTAATTTACTCAAAGTGATCACTTTTATGTAAAGCTGTGATATAAAATGAGCTGTTCTACTTTTACTTAAATCCGAATTCAGACAAACTTCCTTTGGGAAATAATAGTATTCAAACTAGGTTTATCGCTTTACACTAATGTAATTCACAATTCGAGAACAAATCTCTTTCATATCCACCCCCACCATCCAGATACTTATTTTGTGAGCATCTCCACTTTTTTCTATTTTTATTACAAGTATAACTTTTTTATTTGATTATATTAATGAGGAAAAAAGAGTGGAGAGAAGACTCTTTCAAGCGAGGATGTGAGAGCAAATCTCCGAGCCTAATTTATACAATCCGTTTTATGGGTGGTAAATCTCAGAGGATAAGCTCTACATATGTCGTAGTTATATAGTAATACCCAAAGGCGTAATGGTTGCAGTCTAATCTGCACCACTAATAAAATATAGTATTGAATTGCACAAGTATTTTGTGAGCGAGATTCGCGTTCGCGTGCATAATCCAATTTCTCCAAGAGTTTTGTATGTTGAGATTGTAAAGGGCTGAGAAAGGATAAAGGAGAAAGTTTCTTTTGTGAAAATTGGCAATTGTAATGCAGTCGGGGTAGGAGAAAAACTAGTACAAATTCTTAACATGTGTAGGAAAATCACATTAGAGAAGAGAAATTCTTCTCTGGCTATGTTTTCAATATGCTTATATTACTTCTAAATGCGATTTTATAGGAGGGCACTTATACAGATGGGTTTTATTGGGTTTGAGTTTCAGATATTTTTTATTGTGATGATTATTGGCAATAAAATATTCACATTTTGGACGGCTATAAAGTGAGCAGAATGATAGTCGACAATCAACAAACCCTTTATAGGGTTTTGTTGCGTCGAAGGTTGAGCTGGGAACCATTCCTTCTTAGTGAAGTTCATTCGCTTAATTTCTATAGAAATATTTGGCATTTCACTCAACTCAGCGTGGGCGTATAAAAGGAAGCAGATTCCGGGCAAAGAATCATTCCAGCTTCAACTTTTGATGCGTCCAGTCGTCGTTCGTCAAGCATAAGCGTAGCGAGAAGAGAAGCAGACATTTCAAGAGAAATCTGAAGAAGAAATCAAGTCGTCCGAGCCTTCAAGATGGGACGCAGTGGTTCCTCGAAATCTTCAAAAGCTTCAACAGCCCCGGCTAAACAGCAACCGGTTAATGCCGTCATCGCATGCCCCTTGCCGGGAAAGACGAAGAAGAAGCGAAAGAAGAAGAGGAAGGAGACCTATGCAACTTATATCTTCCGAGTGCTCCGACAAATCAACGCAGGTGCTGGGATTACAACGAAGGGGATGCAGGTCATGGACTCTTTTGTCAAAGATATGTATCAAAGGCTCGCTCAAGAATCGGCTCATCTTTGTCGGATTAGCTGCATAAAAACGATGTCATCGCGAGAAGTTCGAGCAGCGACAAAACTACTTCTTCCTGGCGCCCTCTCGGTCCACGCAGTTGCTGAAGGCAACAAGGCTACAACCGCTTATCTCAGTTCTATTCCTCCATCCAAACCCAAGGGCGGATGCAAATGATGCGGATGCGAAAATAACCCCGGAAAACGTTGATGACTCGGCTTGTTTACGGAAAATGTCTGCCTTACGGAATGGATTTGTTAGCCAACGGCCCTTTTAAGGGCCACCATAATATTCGAAGAGCATTCTTTTAATTGCTCATAATTTAATCGATGTATTCAACTGCTTATCCAAAATTTTATAATGACATTGATATTTATTCTTAAAGAGAAGTCAGCTCCCTTTTGTTATACTTTTTGCATTTTCTAGTCTCGATGTAGGTATGTTTAAGCCAATCCCAAAGCATATAATCTTCAGCTTCCACTAGAATGACTTCAAGAATAGTACGGGACCAACACCCGATATTTTATTCTTTTGAAACCATTCGTGAGGCATTCGATGATCCGTGAAAATGGAATAATTTCGGAATAAATTAAGGCGATAGAAATATCTTTTAAAATTGATCTCCTTTGGGAAAAGGAAGAAAGCATCTTCCTCTTTTCAACGCTTCTTCATCGAACCAATTTCCCCTTTCCTGCTCTTTTGTTAGTAAAATTGGCTAAATCCGTTGAGCTATGGTGAAAATGTCTATTCTCTCGTCCCAAAATTTTGCTCAATTTCAATTCGCCATTTGAAAATTCCTTCGCTTAGGTTCGGCAGAATATCATTATCCTCCATTTCCTAACTTCCTGTCATCTCATCTTAAAAGGTTTGGGAGACATGACGCATTTTGGATACCTACCATTTCAATCCTATGCCAATGTAAAAATAAAGTAGGACAACATTTTCCTAAATTTTTTGAGCCTTGCATAATGTACAGACGTTTCTGACAATATCAAAGACATACGAAACAAGTTATTTCAGACAAGAATGCCTACTAATGCCATTCGATTGACAGTCTCCCTATACCTAAATCAAGATAGTAAGTGTGACAAAAAAAACGTTCACCCGCGACACACCAGACGACGCGAAACTGACTGTGACAGACGATTCTATTGTTCCTCCATCATTCTCTCAGTTTCATGCCAAAACTAGGATCAAACAGTGTTCCTGGAGCGAGACCCTCATTTTATGGCAATCTCAAGGAAATGGCTTACTTCCCGAGAGCTGATGAAACAAAATTCTATTCGAGTATCCATCCAGGACACAATTCCAGAGTTGTCTCGTAATGATCCAAGTCCATTTCCACATTGTAATAATAATAGAGCAAAGTGGCTAGCTCACCTACATATTCTTGGAATGAAGTACAAAAAATTCAATAAAAAATGTCGTTTGATGATACGATTGCCATCGGCCATCATCACCACCACCATTACTATTTTGTATCAGTAGATCAAAATGGAAGCGAGGACATGATGAAAGTGGATCATTCCACTAGGTCCTCCCAGAATTAGAAAAACTGGTAGGTTGTTGAAGATGGAGAGAAGCCATGACCTGGCTTTTTTACAACTTGCGATCGCTTCTCTCTCTCCTAGACAAAGCCTAGAAGGCCAAGCAACAGAGCAGTAGATTTACGTGAGTTTTACGGAGAAAAGACATGAGTAATTTCTCCAAACTTTCCACTAGTCTATATATCATCATGCCAGAATAGGAGGTGAGACAGCTTTCTCCAAGAGAGAAAAGGGAATGGGATGGAAAATCAAAAGCGAGAAAAGGGTTCATGATATGATGAAGATGATAAAAACGGGAGCAATGTCATTTTCACAGAATTAACTGCACTACACTCTAGACATGGGCAAGTCATCTGTCAAATTTTTCTCTGGTCTTCCCAGATCGTTAATGCATCCGAGATGTTTCCGTCTTTAAATTTAAAAAAAAAGTAGAAAAATAAGACCAACGAGGAAAAAACTAAGGGAGGGCACAACGAGAGAAAAAAAGTCTATGACAATCTATACATGTCAACATCATCTGGCTTCCCCACAGGATGGACGACACTGTTCTGGGGCTCAGGTGCTTACTGCGAATCCCGAAAGGATTCTTGAAGTGAACGTATTTTGACAGGAGTAGGACAAGAAATAGTAGTTGGTGGTGGAAACGCAAGTAAAAAATGTTGGTTTCATAGTTCAATGGCGAGTTGAGATGGTTTGTTGTAGCCTTGTATTTCCGCTCCTAACTCCTTTCATATAAATGGAAGGTGACTGCTACCGTTGTTCTTTTTACTGCTTCTCATTTCCACGAGTTTGTGCATTTTTTTTTTCAAGTGAAAAACATAATGCTCCTTTGCCATTTGATCCTATTTTGACGAGATGAAGTTGACATTGCTCCCTCCTCGCCTTGAAATGGGCAAGCATCTGCCCCTACTATTTCTCTAGAATATTTTCATCTGTGACGCAGCCTATGTCATAAATCATGTCATATCAATTATTTTTGAGAGCTTTTATAATCCGTAGAAATATTACGAGAGCTTTCCCTTGTTTAAAATTATAATGGGTGGGATGCTGTGAGTGGGAGGAATAATAATGAATAGGACAAAATTCGTCAGAATTCCCAAAATAGAGGTTTTCCACACAAAAAAATGACTTCTTTTTAAAAAATATTAATGCAAATGAGACTTTCTGTTTCTGGGATAAAAACGTAAAAATATGGAAAGTTAAGAAACTTTTATTTGTTTCAAGGGGATGGCATACACGAGAATTTTGTGTGTTTGAAACTTTTTGACTGGTTTATTTTTTTCCTTTCTCTTCCACATTCATAAGTAGAGTAAAGTGAGAAAGGATGAAAAGCCTTTTAAGATTTTGCAAACTTTTTGTCTACTCCTTCAAGAAAAGTGATAAGGAACTAGTGAAGAAAACTGTCATGTCTTGTTATTCTCATCTTGTGGGTTTTCCTCTACAAAATTCAACATAACATGAAAAATACATAAAAGTAGGAAGGGAAAAGGACAGGCTTAAGACAAAATGTGAATCGTGTGAAAAAGGTACGACTTGGAATACTTTTCACTTTATAGCTCACAAATTTCCAAATTCCATTGCGAAAAATGGGATCAAGGAAAAGTTCTTTAATTCATCGGAGCCAAAGAGTAGGCCAAGTGTGAGAACAAAATACGAATGGTTAAGTTTTGCGAAAAACATAAAAAGACAATTTTGCAATTCGACCCGTGCATTTAATTGAATTAATATTGATTAATTAATGTTTTTAAATATATTTTTTGTTTTCTTCACCCCCAGGCCGTGATCAATTCTACACTGACGCCCGGAATGAATTTCACGAAAACCTCCCAAAAATTTGGACAATGGTCAGATACAAGAGCGAACACTGTGTACGGTCTTGGGTTTCCTTCCGAAGCGGAATTGAATAAGGTAAGGAGTACAAAATGCGAGAAAATGTTGTATAAAATAGTTATTTTATATACTCGAGTAAATTCCTACGGTCTATAGACTCCAGCCTACAAGTAGAATACAAAAGTTGTCTACAAAATAGTCCCAAATGGCTTAACACATTCTATTATGCATAAGCTGGAGAAAGGCCATCTCTTTTATAAATGGCGTGACCGAACGGAATCCCCCGCAAATCCTTCGAATACCTTTTTGCTTGTCGATGTTGCACTTTTGTAATGATCTCTTTCCAAAAAATATCCTTTGTTTTTCCATTTTCCATACTCGTCCTTCAACTGGATGGCCAACGCAATTCTGAATTTTTGGCAGGATTTCAACCGCATACAACTAATACCTACTTACTCGTAGTTTAGCCATTCTCTCGCCTACCTGAACAATAGAGAAAAAATTAAATTTTGCTCTAGCTGAATCATCATCTTCCACTATGAGATGACATTACAATGGCTGATTTGATTTCAAACTTGACTATTCCCCAGCCATTTTAGGATCACTCTATCAAATCACAGCTTTCATTACTCTTGTTAGATTGGTGGAAGCTGATGGTAATCAAATAAAGTGTCAAGTGACAGGGGAGAGTGGCTTTTCGTGCGAAATGTGTAGGTTGGAGTGATGCCGAGTTGATTTGATTTTGGCAGGGAAAATGGCTCAGGAACTTTCACTCTGCATACCTTTCGCATTATTGAGGTTAGAACAATAAAATTCCTCAAAATCCGATCAACTATTTTGCTGATGTGCATATTTTGGCTTTAAAAGGTTTGTCATTGTTCACTCTTTTATTATGGAATGAAACCGAACAAAATTCCAGCCGGACAGAACCCAAGTTGGAACTCTACTTTATCTCCTCCTATTACACTTATGCCACGTTTCTAAACGAAAGATAACACTTTTCTATTTATGTTTTACCGTCATTGTCTCTGTTTCGAATATCAAATGACCCAACTCGAATTCATTCACCGTAACCAAATTTATAACAAAGTGGAAAAACAGAATTCCATTCGCCCGAATGTATTTTTACAAACTGTCCGTGTAAAAATGCCGCGAGTGTATTAAACAAATGATCCAGAAAATACCCTTAAAATATATAGCCATGCATTTCCCCCGGGATCAGTGTCAGTTTTTCTGATGTAATCCTAAAGAAAAAAGGACATGGTTGTATGGATGGGTGGATAAATTGGCTTGTGAAATAAAAATAAAATACTGGTATATCACTCTGATTCTGTTTATAATGGCGCAACACTATAAAAGCGAACTATATCATTGTTTAAAATGGCGATTCTTATGGTGTCTGCTATATGATCCATACTAATCCAATCAGGTTCTCTGATGGTGGGTGGGCCTTGGTCAGTGGCGTGAGCTGGTCTTTAATGTTTTCCGAGTAGAGCCTGAACTAAAGGAAAATTGAAAAGGAGGATGGACAACAGAAAAAGAAATTAGCATCGACAGTTAGTAATTTCATAATATGATAAATTGGAGACTCGGAGCGATCATCATTTGACTAAAATAATGTTTAGCATCGAGTGAAAGTGCTAAAAACATCGAATAGTACAAACTAGAAACCATACCAAACCCATGGGACAGTCAGCACCAAAAAAGAAAATTGAAAGAAGAATGTACGACAGGAAACAGAAATTAACGTGGACAGATCCTAACGAAAAATGAAGGGATCGTGATCTCTGTAAAAAGCTAGTGTTTTTGTGTCTTCCAAAAAAAGGAGTCGAGTTACTTTAACCCTTTCCCCGAGCAGAGTGGGAAAGCCTATTTCCTCCCCATTTTTAAGCCATAATAATATCCGCTTTCATAAAGGGATCCGAGTCGGATGTGATGACATCCAAGACCATTTTTATATACTTTTCTGTGAAATACTATATTTCTCTAGAAGACCTATATCGAAAGGAATTTTTTTGGGAGAAACAGCCACGTCAATGAAATACAACCTGACAGAGAATGGAGAAAAAGGAAATGGCATTAGTAGAAAAAAAGTGGAGTAAAAAGGGAAAAAAGGGTTTTATAGTTTGACTTGGCTGCTGCATCTGTATTGTGTGGTCATAGACCATGTTTTTGTAATAGACTTCCGCAGTCATTAATCTAATCCTGAACCTTTTTTCTTGTACTCTGCTCAGGTGCTGGAGAAAAATATTCGTACCCCAAAGTAAAAAATGGTATCTAGTCTATTTAAGTTTAAACAGGTTGAGAATGACCTGTGAGAGAAGCCATATATTTTAACTGGGAGCTTGATAAATTAATGACGGGGTATGTACATTTTTATTGTTTTAATAGGGATTCGCTTGGGAAAGGGTAAAAATCTGGTGGAAAAGTTCTTTTTGAAATGGTTTCAATCTAGAAGCAAATGGGCTACTTTTAAGTTATGGAGGTGATGTATTGTCGGAGAGTTTTGGTGGATTTGGTTTGCGAATTCCAATTCTAAATTAGATT
>JAHZMU010001757.1:0-17649 GCA_027743725.1 Rambutsinella grinnellia
AGTGACACCAACTGCTCCAGTTTTCCGTGGAACAAGTGGTCCCCTTTTTGCGACATTAGTATCAAGACTGCCTTACTTGACCCCTTCAACTTTTACGTCTTCGTACCTTACGCCAACATCATCACGGAGTGGCTCAATCTGAGCGCAATTTTCTCCGCCAATTTCTTCTCTTATGCCACCATCGGTCTAGGACTTGTTAGCGCCAGACTTGTAGCTGAAGACTCGATTACTTTGAGGAGAGTGGGGGTGCTCGTATACCAAGTGAGGCATCTTTTTGATGGGTTTGATGGAGCCGTTGTGAGAGTTCTTAATCACAGGAAAAGCACTCAAGTCAACAAAACGCCTGAGGATCACGCTACAACGTCCGTGCCAGTGACCCCCGATTTTGGCTACTATCTAGATGGGATTTGTGATGGAATCTCGGTTCTCTTCTTGCTCACCGCTTGTCTAATATATTTACGGAGACATCGTGCTCGAAAATACAGTCTTGCCTCAACATCGCCAGGAGGAATTGTAGTTTCACCACCGCACTTATCAATTTTCTCAGGGTCCGGTTCGTCAGTTATCCTTTATGGGTTCCAGCAAGTCTTCGGGTCAGCAATATGGAATGTGAATATCATCAATTACTCCCAACTACTTGAGAAACACCCGCAAGATCAAAGCAACACTATAGTATTAAAAAGCAAGGCCATTCAGTCGATCATGACTTGGCTCATTATTTTATTATGGAGACTACTTAATCCTGATAATTCTCTACAAATCCTTCTATTCGCCATTTACTTGGATGTTATGGAGGAATTCTTAGAATTAGTCAAGTATATCGGGTTGGCCTTAAGTTTTGCTCTTATGATACTCTCTGCAATCTATCGTAGCTATTTAAATAATCTAATATATCCACATTAAAATTATATGTTTTTTATTTTCTCAAATAAAATCTTTTGAAATAAGTACATGCAAACATTTATTTATAAAATGAGATTTTGAGTTTCACGGAAGCATCAAAACCCAAACATACATGGTTATAATCACGGTAAAAATGACGACAAGGTGTGGACGATGATTTATTATTGAGAAGAAAGAGACTCCTTTGTTTTGGGCATAAATTCTAACTTCATTCAAAGATAAGGCTGCGTGAAGGATATCAGTGGTCATCAGAGTTAGGTCTCGTAAAAGCTATGAAAATGAAATTGAAACTTGAGGGAAATAAAGGTTCCAGTTAAGCCATTTGATTCTTAAATACCTGATGCAGTTGGCCATGTCCTTGAACAACATTACGAATGAATTGATCCCAACCGCTGCATAACGCGTGGAAGACGGCGATGGAGCAAATGATAAGCATTGGAATAGGCTTGACTGTCTTCCTGGAATCGAAATGATTGAGGATGATAGCGGATGAGATGAGCTCGGTCAGAGTGAAGAAGAGTTGGTGGTACCACTGGCTGTAAAATTCATCATTCCAGTAGCCCCAATACATCCACCATCCGTAGTAGTGGGAGTGTAAAGAGATTAGGAAGAGTAGCCCCATCGACCACCGGAGTCTTCTTTGGAGCAAGAGGAAGAAAAGGTGTTTGAAAGCTTCGTAGAGGCAGAGCACTCCGATTACTGTCAGTATCCATATTTTCAAAGTGTTTTCGTTACTGTTAAAGTAAACGTGTTTGTAGTGAGCCACACCCGATTCGTAGGGACCTGTTTGAAGATAGAATTATTAGCTGTAACATTTTATCTTTTGCTTTCACTTTTTTACCTTTAAAGACGGTATCCCAACAAGAGCACCGGCATTGATTCCGGTCAACAGGCGTCTTCATGTGACCCCAGAGTTTTATAAAGATGTACATGTGACCGACTGGGACGATAACGGGTATTAGGAAACCCAAGAAGCAAGCCAACAACTTTCTCCATTCCCTTTTCTTTCTCGAGTTGTGCACCCTTCCAATCTGGTTGAGATCAGGTTCATCTTCACTTTGGATGGAATATGGTTCGCCACTTTTCCTTCCATTCCTATTCATGGCAGTAGTGGCCAAGTCTGAAGTGCCGTTTAGTGATATAACCTTGTGCATCTTTTGTTTTCACCGAAAATAGTTGCCTTTTATATTTCAATGCCACAGTTTAACCGAGCTATTTAGACTCTTGTACAAGTTAAATATGCTAGTAGAATTTCAATCAACCTCACACTTGTTTATTCGAGTAACCATTGCCTTCAACACATCAATTTCAAGCTTACCCTTTTGCATTATTTATGGCATGGTTGAATGATTGGGTTATATTTGTGATTTAAACCCGGAAGGAATTTACGTGGAAAGGTTAAAATCAGGGAACATTGGAAATTAAAAAAGTATGACGTATGCTTTATAAAGTCTTTAATTTAGAGTAGGGAGCTTAAAATTCCTTAGTTCTCTTGCATAACTCATTCTTGAATACAAGTTTTCATCAAGAGTACTAAATGGTCCAATTCGTTATATTAATTGCGAACAATTAGCTAAATTAGAAATTCATGATAAAAGGCGCATTTTTTTTATCAGGTTTTGCAAAAGTTTTATAGTCAATTTCATAAAATGTTTTGATATTGCTGAGTCAGCAATGCTGACGCGTGTTATCATAAAAAAATAGTCACAAACAATATGAAAAATTGTATAGACAGACTGGCAAATAATAAGTTTGCGTAAATAAAAAAGTTTGTTTTAAAAAATAATTATTTAGGAAAACAAAAATATGTACCTTTTTGCACCTTTAGCAAAGCTATTAAATATCATTTCGCTACTAGTATAAAAAGGGCGGAGAAAATATACTCTCAACTCAACTCACTATTCTATCTTCAATTCTCAGTTTTGAATCAAAGCTTTTGATTGAATCATTAGTCATTACAACGTTTAGAGTTTCAAAGCCTACTGTAAAACTGTAAAGACTTCTTCACAAATTGAAAAGAATAATTTAAAAAGCTAATTAACACGTTTTTAGCTGGAAGAGCAAAATGGAGAGGATAAATGTTCTCTATTAGGTTGTTCTAATCTTAGCAACAATCATCTTCTTTCAATTTTATCCCGTCAAATCTGAATGCTGTCCAAACCCCTTGTATTTACCAATGGTGTTGCGGATACGGACCATGCAACATCTTCTGTTGTAACTGCAGCGGAGGCTGCAGGCGCCGTGGTGGCAGAGGAAAAAGAAGCGATTGGAATGACGGAGTTCCTCCTCATTTTCAGTTTCATGACAAGAATGGCGATGGTGTTCACGACTTGGAAGAGTCTTATGAAATGATACAAAGCAAAACTTGTGGTGGAAACTTGACTGGAATGTCACTGAATGAGTATGAGGAAGTATTTAGAAAATTTGATAAGGATAATGATGGAAAGCTAAGTGTTGAGGAAATTGAGGAGGGTTGATGGCTAACAGTAACAATTACATCTGCAATATGTTTTGAAGAAATTGTTATTTCACACTGATTAAATAAAAGTTTATTTCAGAAATGCTGACTAAATCGAAAACAATGTAAAAGCATTTATAAATATGAGCATTGAGATTTTGAGAGTTTCATGGGAGCAGCAAAACCCAAGCGTACATGGTTATAATCACGGTAAAAGTGACGACAAGGTGTTGGCGATGATCTATTATTGAGAGGAAAGAGACTGCTTTGTTTTGGGCATAAATCCTAACTTCATTCAAAGACAGGGTTGCGTAAAGAATATCAGTAGTCATCAGAGTTAGGTCTCGAATAACCTGTGAAATGAAAAAGGCACGATTGACACTTGATGGAAATAAGGAGAGTTTTTAGGCAATTTATTCTGAAATACCTGATGTAACTCGCCATGTCCTTGAAGAACATTGTGAATGAATTGATCCCAACCGCTGCATAAAGCGTGGAAGACGGCGATGGAGGAAACGATAAGCATTGGAATTGGTTTGACTGTCTTCGTAACATCGAAATGGTTGAGGACGATAATGGATGAGATGAGCTCGGTCAGAGTGAAGAAGAGTTGGTGGTACCACTGGCGATAAAAATTATCATTCCAGTAGCCCCAATACACCCACCAAGAGTAGTAGTTGGAGTGTAAAGAGATTAGGAAGAGGAACCCCATCGACCACCGGAGTCTTCTTTGGAATAAGAGGAAGAAAAACTTCTTGAAAGCTTCGTAAAATAAGATAACGAAGATTACGGTGATGATCCACATTTTCAAAGTGATTCGGTCACTGTTGAAGTAAACGTGTTTGTAACGAGCCACACCCGATTCGTAGGGACCTGTTTGAAGATAGTATAATTATAAGCTGTTACATTTTATCTTTTGCTTTCACCTTTTTACCTTTAAAAACAGTATCCCAACAAGAGCAACTGCATTGATTCCGGTCAACAGGCGTCTTCTTGTGACCCCACAGCTTTATAAAGATGTACATGTGAACAGTTGGGAAGATGACGGGCATTAAGAAACCCAAGAAGCAAGCCAACAACTTTCTCCATTCCCATTTCTTTCTCGAGTTGCGCACCCTTCCAATCTGGTTGAGCTCAGCATCTTCACTTTGGCTGTTGTAAGGCTGACCGCTTTCCCTTCCATTCCTAATCATGGCAGTAGTGGCCAAGTCTGAAGTGCCGTTTAGTGATATAACCTTATGCATGTTTTGTTAGCCCTGCAAAATAGTTGCCTTTTATATTTAAAAGCCACAGTTTAACCGAAATTCGGAGTTGCAGTGAAATTAGTAGAATTTCAATCAAGCTCCCACTTGTTTATTCGAGTAACCATTGCCTTCAACTGATCAATTTCAAGCGTTTCCGTTTTGCATTATTTATGATACGGTTGAATGATTAATTAAAGCGGAGAATTACTCACACAGAAATTACTTTATTATTTTAATTAAGAATGATATTTTATCTATTGCGGAAGCTAAGAATAAAGTATTTTTGTAAATCTTATTACTCTATGAAAATTGCTAATTAATTCTAAAGACTAATCGTCGACTGAATCTTGTTCATCCGCAATCCCTTTGGTACCATCAGTGCATTTGGAGCACGTCTCTTCACAATCAGCTCGTTTAAAAAATCGGTTTCGGTTTCCTCCCCTTCCTCCCCACCGGAAACGTTTGCAGTTGCCCTCGACTGGATCATAATACCAGCGGGGGAATGGAGCCTTGCTCCTAGTTGCCGAATCAGGGGCGAGGTTGCAGTAGTCTAAGAGAAACGAAATAAAGATCAATTCATTTCAATTCGATTGATTTCATACCTGGACAAATTTGAGTAGAGTTTCCATCTCCAACTTCAGACGAAGCTTGGTCGCAAGTTACCCTCTGCGACTTGTAGAAAATTATCGCTGCGACTGTTAACAATGCTA
This sequence comes from Rambutsinella grinnellia, assembly GCA_027743725.1. Classification (NCBI taxonomy): domain Eukaryota; kingdom Metazoa; phylum Arthropoda; class Collembola; order Entomobryomorpha; family Entomobryidae; genus Rambutsinella; species Rambutsinella grinnellia. The sequence goes on from JAHZMU010001757.1 coordinate 5,316, forward strand.
TTTGTCTTAGGCCTAAGCCTGGCTTTATCTTTCCCATTTCGGCCATCGCGAATTTTTTCAATCAAAACTGAAACTGGTGCGGATTTTTAACTCGCCTTTTGTTTTATAGAGATGGATTGATCTTCAATTAGCTATGCATCCTCGTGAATAATGACTAATTGTTGGTTGATGAATAATCATGAGCTTTACAGGCTGACATGGACAAAAGTATGTTTTAAAAAATTAGTTCGGGACTACGCATCAAATTAATAAGTTGTGGTGGAATGCTTCTTGGCATTTATGCCAATTAATTATCTCAATAGTCACGCCTGAAATTCAAGGAATTTTTTATTCACAGACCACAAAAGAAAGTCAAAATATTTTTATTGGAAAGGTTAAAAGGGATAAAAGGTTAGATAGTTTTGGCTGCGTTAAACATCAATCGCAACTTTGCACGAAGGTATGGCAAATTCTCTGATTCCAGCTCTGTCATACTTGAAATCTTTGTTGCTTCTTGGAGTTGGGGCATCACCCTAAATGATTAAAAGGTTCATAAGCAAAGATTCTACATCTACTTATTATAAATTTCTTGACTTACTTTTCCAATATATCTGGTGAGGTGGAGCAAGCTAAAGAGCTCAAGACTCTAGTCTTCCCAGCTGGTGATTTCCTGCTTTGCATAAACGCAGATATTTTAGAAGCGAATGACTCATTCATAGCAGCCGCGGAACAAAACAGAGTCTCTTCGTATTCCACGGAAAATCTTTAAAATAAAATTATAAATTATAAAAAGTAAATGACTAACAAGAGATTTGCTTACGGAGACGCCTCCTTCCCAGAATGAATCCAGTTATTCATCTTTTCCATCACGTAATCTTTGCAAATGGATTGGTTTTCATCCAGGAAGCATGTCCAGAAGAGGAGGTCCGCTTGAAGAATTGCTTTCTCGCCTTTCTCCTCCTCCTCAGGGTTTAGTTGGAGTTGGATGTGAGGAAGGAGATCGTTCTTCATTTCTTTCTTGATATCTTGAGCCTGGGAAATGTCTTGGGCTTGAAGCAATCGCTGAACCTCAGGGTTTAGTTGGAGTTGGATGTGAGGAAGGAGATCGTTCTTCATTTCTTTCTTGATATCTTGAGCCTGGGAAATGTCTTGGGCTTGAAGCAATCGTTGAATATAATGCTTGAAAACTGTCTGCCAAACCAAAAGGTTTTCTTGCTTCGGCAGGAAATTATCGAAAAGCCTAAGCGGATTCAATTTAACCATTCCATGTTTGTAGAAGGTCATGTAATCATCTAGTAATTTCGCCTTCCCTGCATTTCCAACTTTAAAATCATTTTCAAGTAAAGCTGAGAGGATCAAGGGGGAATAGAGAGTTCTGTAAAACCCTTCCGATCTTGGATTTACAACGAAGATCCCTTCAGGAACCTCAAAAATTGTCTCATCATCAGCCGGATCCATCCAAAAGAATTCTTCTTTTGGCTCCGGAGTAATAACTTGGATTGTGATTGGTACCCACCATTTCTCATCCGTCCCGGTTGAATTAAATCTTTCCTGAAATATTATCAAAGTAATTTGATATTTTTTTGCTAAATAAATCTTTCCATACTTGAGTAAATCGCAGTCTGAGGTTATCAATCCTTTCGACTTTAATTAGAGGAAAGCCAGCCTGTTTTGTCCAAGTGTCCATGATTGTTTTGAGTGAGACTGGAAGGATTACATTTGCATCGTTTGCGCTAATCTGGAGTTGGCGGAAGAGCTCGTCTTGTTGGACATTACCAAATGCACTGAGGAAAAAATCAATGATTAGCTTAAATTAATTAAATTTCATGTCTCTTACTTGTCCTTCAAGTATTTCCTGTTGGCATCTTGGACAACCTCTGCGGTAAGGAATGACCTCATCATCCATATTAAAGAAGCCCCTTTTTGATAAGCAATTGCACCGTAAATGCCCCCAATGTCTTCCGTACTTTTAGGCTCATTTTCAACTGGATGGGTGTTGGGGCCAGAGTCATAGTCCATCGCTACTTGGTAAGTGTCTGTGATGAACCTTTCCCAAGGGAGGAATTCGGGGTAGGTCAATTCCACGCCTAAATAGCTCCAATAAGTCGCACTGCGGTAACGTTCCTGTTCCGTAGTTTCTCCAGGGAAGTAGAGGAGAACTCTATCGTTGTACGTGATAAGACCCCAATTCTCCATCGCGCTGTATTGAAATCTGGGGAGGGAGACGGAATCAAGCTTGTCCATTGTGAATAAGCTGTCGAAATAGGTTTCGAATTGGGCCAAAACTGTTTTCGTCTGGTTGACGGCGTACTTGCCACCTCCCCTGTCGATGAAGTAGTAGGGGGCATAAACCCTAATTGTGGTATTGTCCGCTTCCGGTTTCTCTTCAACATCTTCCTCATAAGTCATGTCTGAAACTATCATCGCGACTAAGTAAGTGGACATTTTTAAGCTGGGTGCGAATTCGTCTACGAACCACCCATCCATTCCGGGCAAGGGCTGGGTTGAAATTAAATGTCTATTTGAGAGGGAGTGGTAACCCTCCTTCCTCACTAATGAGATGGTGAAGACAGCCTTCAATTGGGGCTCATCAAAGCTTGGGAAGCATTGCCTCGCACTAATCGCTGCGAATGTCGTTGTCGCTACATATCTAGAGAAAAACAATTAGAAAATTGGAGCAAATAATGGAGTTAATGACTAACTTTGTGACATTTGTAGCGGGATCTACGTATTCATCGAGGTACATTCCAACCAGCCTTGTTTGCGACACTTGAGCCACAAAATCAATAAATATTTCATACTCGCTCCCTGCCCTCAACGACTCTCCCAGATTGATTATAAAGAAGTGGTGGAATGGTTCTGTGGTTAAGCTGGAGATTGTTAAAAGCTCCCCTCTTTGAACATCTCTAACTGTCGTCTTCTCTTCATTAATCATTATGTCCAAAGCGTGCAACTTGATCGTTGTCGTATCCTCCAAACAATCCACTTTGATTGTGACTTGACCCGGAGCCGTAAACCTTGTGAAGCCCGGCGTTTCATCCAGTATCGGCTGCAACTTTAATGCATAATGTGACGGTTTAACGGTCTCGGGCAACCGAAAATCCTGCCCATTGCAAAGGATGAAAAGAGATTGGAGAAAAATGGCGAATATTATGCGAAACGAATGCATTTTGATTGAGAAATGGAATTAGTTTTCTTTTGGAAAGTCCGGGACAAACTGAAAAATTAAATGAATTGTGCTTTGTGGTCAGCTTTGACAATGGATGGTGAGCTGATAAGCTTACATTTTTGTCTATTGTGATGATTACTGATATGATTGTGACATTTTAAACAGAGAAATTCCAACTAACCGAAAAAATAAATTGTGCAAGTTGAGAACAATAAAAGATAATCCGTTTCATAGAATATTTATTCATCATCACTGATAATTTTGACAGTTGATAATTAATAATTCAATTAGGATGCAAGTCAACTTGTCAATTTAGATTAGAATATTGTATTGGCCTTGGCTCGTGATTGATTAGTGGGCTGCAGCTTTGTGATGGGAGATTATTGGGCTGGTTCCTATTGTGCCTTGTCTTTCGACTCCTTTCGCCATCCAGAAGTGGAGCGGCTGCGGTGCTTTCGCTTCTTCTTCAGGATCGAGGGCACAACAAGTCTCTCAGCCACGACGCCGCATTCCATTGCTAAAATACAAGATTTCTTTTATATTTCAATCCTTTAACTAATCCAATTCATTTGCTAACCTGAATCAACCTCAATTTTCTCTTCTTGGACTGCCTTCACCTCCTCATCCTCTTCGTTCGATTTCAAGTCATCCTCTGCCTTTTCCTCTGCGTCTTCAGCATCCAGTTGGGAGAAAATGACGGGGTCTTCGTCCTCCTCTTTGTTAGCAGACTCCACTCGCTCCTCAACTTCACCAAATCCCACTCCAAACAAATCTCTCAAGTTATCTTCAACGCTGTTCCCAATCGTCTGTGGAGCCGTTGGCGATGGCGTTAACTTCCTTTTCCGACTTGTCCGCTTGGCTTGCTTCGCTTCCGATTTTTTCAACTGGTCCAGCATATTTTCATGCTCTTCACGCTCACGGATGTATCTTTCTCTGTCGTTTGTGTCCAAGAAGAGCATCACCATGTACATGACGAAGAGGACGACTAGGAGACCAACGAAGCCCTCCAAGATTTCAGCGTGTTCGCCCCCCAAAATAAAGCCCATTGTGGAAATCGATATTTGAAAAGTGAAAATAAAAAGGTAAAAGTTGTACCAGAATTAAAAGATGGACTAGTAGACGAATGAAATGATGATGACTTCCTCACTCCCGCACCCAAGCTAATTAATTCAATTCAAAAAAGTTTCCTCAGGAACCAATTTAGAAATAAGTTGTGCGAAACTTTATAGACATTCGTCCATGAAAAATATTTTATTAAACTCGCAAATCACTTTACAAACTCAGCCAAGACACACCTTTCCCAAAGCACAAAACACTTTCATTCTCTCCATCGACTAGAAAACCTTGACAGTCAGTGACTCCCGCATATCTTGTCCTTTCTAGGTCTCCACTTTTACTCCAAACACAAACTATTTGGTCATTTGACAAAGTGTAAATTCTTTCCCCGATATGAACCCCAACAACAGCTCCTCTCTGACTATAATCTCGCGTCCATTCATTTCTCAAACTATATTTAAAACCACCCTCACCCTCCCTAACTATTTCTAACGACCAACAACTAACAGAAGTATCATCTCCGCCACAAATAATTCTATAAGCTAATAGTTCATCACTAATCCTCTCATTTTTTACTTGCATTGAAAGAAACGCCGTTCTCCTCATAAGAAACAAATGCTCCGCTTGAATCTCAGCTAAAGCTTGGCTTTTCGAGTCTACTCTAAAATTATTCTTAGCTAACTTCCACAAAATAAAGTAACCATTTGATGTAACCCCGCCTAACAGCAATGTCTCTGAATCAGTCTTTAACAATTGGATTCTCATTAGAGCGTGTGAATTACCATTTAAAACATTAACTAATTTAAAGCTATTTGAAGCCGGATTATACAAAAAGGTTCGAACTAGTCCGTCTGAACAAGCGCAGAAGGATAACAGCTCTGTTTCCACTTCTTCAACAGCAATATCCATTATCCTTACGTCACCATCAGTCCTCTTCACCTTCCAATTTCTCTTCACTAAAATAATCTCTTTGAGAAGGTCCATCTTTTTGTTTTTGAAATCTAAAAAGTAGACAAAATAAATAAAAATGAAATGCTTTATGTAAAAAAGAAAGCGCATTATGCATTTAATTCCCCACCTATTCTATAAATGGAGACTTGTGATCGCCCTCCTCCACTGAAAAGAAAGGTTTGATTGGAAACTTCTATTTTGCACAAGCTCCTCACACTCGACACGTGATTTTCCATGCTTTCAACGCACAAAAGCTTCGACTTTGTGCGGTCCCATTGGAACCATTTGATGGTGCCGTCTTCGCTTCCACTGACGTAATCAAAAGTCTCCTTTCTTGAAGAAGGGAGTGGCAAAGCGCAATTTATTGTTCGGCTGTGCAGCCCCTCCTGTGAAATTTAAAAAATTAAAATACTTGACAGTTTCGAAGGAATCTCCTGATATTTTCTAACCTTCATAATCACATTTAGGTATCCAGCCATTGGCAAAAATGTGTAATATATTTCCTTATTGTTGACGAAGGCGAAGGCTGCATCTGCGGACCCTGCTGACCCGTGGCCATATTTAAAATCCCATTTTCTATTACCTCCACCCCCACATGGAATCTTTGCTAGGGACCGTTTCTCATTCAAACTGTATACGACGAGGTCCTCCTGAATAACAACGCACAAAAGCTTTGTGCGGTCCCATTGAAACCATTTGATGGTGCCGTCTTCGCTTCCACTGACGTAATCAAAAGTCTCTTGTCTTGAAGAAGGGAGTGGCAAAGCGCAATTTATTGTTCGACTGTGCAGCCCCTCCTGTAAAATTAAAAAATAAAATACTTGACAGTTTCGAGAGAGTCTCCTGATAATTTCTAACCTTCATAATAACATTTAGGTATCCAGCCATTGACAAAAATGTGTAAAATATTTCCTTATTGTTGACGAAGGCGAAGGCAGCATCAGCGGATCCGTTTGACCCGTGGCCATATTTAAAATTCCATTTTCTATTACCTCCACCCCCACATGGAATCTTTGCTAGGGACCGTTTCTCATTCAAACTGTATACGACGAGGTCCTCCTGAATATAAAAATAATAGTGACTGCTCCAATTGACAAATATTTCATTAAAACCTACTTTTTGAAAGCCACAAACAAGCATTTGGCCCATATTACAATAGATCCCCGTGACCCACTCGAAAGGCATGGAATAAATGGCTACTTGAACAACTTGCAAATCATCCTCAATCGAAAATACTTTAACCAATCCATCTGCCCCGGTAGAATAAAGTTTGGAGGCGTGAAATAACAAGCTTGTAACTCCATCCTTGTGAACACCTTCAACTTTCTTGATTGCTTCTGGTTTGGAGTATTTGAATAGGTGGAGAGCTCCAAGCTCGTCTCCAAGTACGATATTTCCATCCACTTCTACCGCAGCAGGAATGCCGGGTCGTTGTAGATTTAAGTGGAATGTTTGGATTATCTTTGCTTCTGACCTTACTCCCTCCTTCTCTTCGAATTGGATGGCTACAACGCGGTCGTAGCAAATTATGAGGAGTCTGGACACGTCAACCCAAATCATTGATAAGATATTCCACGATATTTTAGTCATGAAGAGCTTCCTCGCGTACATAACGCTTCGTTTTGATGATTCGTTGACTGTAAATATTAAAAAATAATTAATTTAATTCTCGCAACAACTTTGCTTGGGTCTTACCTGAAGTATTTATCTCTGCCGTATAAAAGTGTCCGTCTTTCCCAGCAACGGCTAAAACCTTGTGGTCCGGGCTTAACCTTATTATTTGATAGCCTTCACATCTCGAGTCGTGCAAGAGGTCAAATTGTTCTCCCTCCCATGTCATACCTATAACCCTACCAGATTCCATTGATGCAATGACATGATTTATGTCGAGAAGCTGGACAGTCTTTGGGAAATCTTTGTTTTCTAAATAGAATCACAAATGCCTTATAAATTGCTTGTTAAAAGGTTATTTTCATTATCGAACCTTTCCATCTACCCGAACCTTGAATTCGACTTTGATCATCGGAAGGAATGACATCGAATGGAAGCGTCCGGGGTTGAAGGCGATACCACCATTTTGGCCATTTTCTAATCGATCCTTCCGCTCCTCCACTATACTGGAGGTATAAATGGTCATTTTATTCCAGAGTAAAGTTTAAAATTTCTCAAATCTTACCAAAATGTCACCATCTTGATCGTACACGCATGTGAAGATGGGAGCACCGCCATGACCCCTCCAACATTTGTGTTCCTTCCCATCCTTCAAATTATTTACGCGGATGTCAGAACTCTGTGAAAAGATTAGTTAATCATTAATTTCACAGACTACTTTTTGTAAAATGAAGGGATTACCTCGCTAACAGAAATGACATAATTGCGCACTAGCAAAGCCTTCCAAACACGGGCGTCATGCCCATAAAATCTGTGGAGGAGATTAACCTCCTTCTCTCCTTCGGAAAATTGCCAAACGGCTACGGTTCTGTCGTCGGATGTACTTAGCAAGATATTTTGACATGGGTAGTACTCCACGGAAAAGATGATGCCCTGAAAGGAAAGGATAATTTACTCGCTTATCAGTACTTTAAATTAATCACTTACATCATGGCATTTAAGATGGTGCCTAATCACTCCTTCATTTCCCTTCACATCCCAAACACAAATGCCATTGAAAACAGTGCCCCCAAAGATCCTCATGTCGGTTCTACTTGTTCCGCTTATCTGGCCCGAAAATAAAGTCTCTGACTTATCACATTTCACTCTTGCTACTTCTCGAACACTTGTAAAGGGCCCTCCTTCATCCCCAGTCCGTTCATAAATAACTAAATAATTTAGAACTGATAACAAAGCCAAGATATTGCCTCCCTCTAACCACTTCGCCGCGACAGGGATGAAGTCGAGCCTTATCAGCTTGTCATTGTCGTTATCAAGCACCTTCAACTCCCCTTTACAGCTCCTTCTTATTCTGACAATCGATGCAACGCTTCCAGCCCAAACGAACCCGACATGAACGTAATCACTCCTCAACTGCTGAGGGTTATCACCACACTCGAGCTTTGGATAAGATTCAAACTCCATCCCGGAAATGACTAAATCACTTTGAAATAGCTGATACCTCTGAAAAGGCTTGTCTAAATACGCCATTTTTAGAAGAACTGAAGGCCCTTCTGAGGCAACAAGGAATAAGCCTTCAACTAACTTTAGACATGTGATGGGGAGGCAGTGATGGTCAATTTTATAAAGATTTGGACAATCGTCAACTTTCCTCCTAGTAGGAAGCACTAAAGAACTTAAGGGTTCCTCCATTATTAGTTAATTAGTTTATTAATGATTTTAAAAAATAGTAAAAGGAGGTGGGCAAGCAGAAGCAGATGCTTTTAGCTTTGACAGGACAGGATTCAAGTGGTGCGCACGTGTTGGGCAAGAAAGCACGTGTTTTAGTATGAGCCAAGAGCGAGCAAAGAGATGTGCAGAGTGAAATTGTATGAAAATTTGTGAATGAAAAGTCATCAGTCATCAATCATAGCATTTTACACAGATTCCGTTCAGATTCATTCACAAATTCAAGTCATTTCGACCGGAAGTAGATGATAAAGACAAATGCTTTGACTGTCTTAGCCAACCTGTGACTTGGCTCGCTATGGAAATATTTTTAATGGAAACCCAACCGCAACAGCCCATTTCGATATGGCTTTTCTTTCGCACTTTTCAGTGTTACCTTTCACTTTGAAAAACTTGTATGAAAAGATAAAAGATTTTGAATGATTAGATTGATCAATTAAAATGGCGTCACACGAACAGTCAAAAATCCCCAAACTTCGGTCCACCCCGAATTCCCCACGGAAAAGTGGAATCCCCACTAGTATTGGGAGTAGTGTGGGCAAAAAGTCCAATTTCTCTCGGCAGTCGTCAATGATGGGAAGCTCTACTGGCCCCAGCAGCAAGATTCCTAAGCGCCCTCAAGCCCAGATTCCGCAGCTTCGGGTCGTTCCTAGAAAGGTTGTGTCTTCTTCGCCCAAAGTCCAGGCTACGGAGAGTACTCAAGGGCAGGGAGACTTCGCTTGTAGTATGAGCTATCCGAGATTCGAGCATGGATTGGAAGTCCCCTTTCCCAAGAAGGAAGAGAGTGAGCCAGCTCCACCTCCACCTCTCCGCCTCCCACATTTCAGCATCTCTAATACCATCTCTAACATGATCGCCTCAGAGAATTCGACTCAAGGATTGGATGATATCGAAATCCCAGATTCTCTCCTCACCCAAGTTCACAACCAAGTGGAGCAGTTGGTCACTGAGTCTGCTGAAAAGTCTGTTGAAATCGACCCAGCTAAGCTCCCTGAAGAATTACCAACTGGACTAATTCCAAGTGCGTGTGCTGCCCATTTCAATGGAGGAAGTGTCGTCGAATCTGAAGAGAAAAGGGAGAGATTCCCCTCAAGACTTTATGCCATCCTTTCTCAAGATAATTTCAAGGCAGTAGATGCCCCACCCATTCCAGAAAATTATGAGCAAGCAGAACTCGCTGATAAGCTGGGCATTACTTCAGAGTCAGAGCCACGAGTTTCAGAGAGTCGCCATTCCCTTTACCAACTACATCATGCAGAGCTCCTCGACCAATGTTGTCCTCCAAAGCTTGCCTCAAGTGTGGATTTGCAGGGAGAAGAGAAAGAAGTTGAAGCAGTGCCTCATCCACATGGTATGGATTGAATTATGCAATAAATGACATTGAATATCTTACTTTTTCATTCCTTTAGGGCAAAAGAAAGATATTCAAGTGCTCCTCGCTCCCAAACCCACGATCAGTCGGAAGTCTATCTTCTCATCCGCGGTTGAACCGAGAATTCCCTCCAACTCATACCTCCAAATGTTTCTAGAGAAGGGCAGCAAAGTCCCCAAGGTAAAGATAACCACTACAATTTACTCTTTTCTGATAAGATTTAATTGCAGACTGCAATAGAGACTCAAACGTCTACTGGATTGTTGGCGCGGAATGACAGGGCGAGTGGTTCTGACTCTGTTCTTTTCCAAGAAGAGGAAAGCTTTAGAGGAAGGGAGTTGCCTGAGGATTACCCAGAGACGGAGAGCGACGGAAGTTGCGAGACAGACTACAGTTGCTACTACCAAGGTGGTGAAGACGACGAAGAGGCTAATGACGAGACTCTTCTCTCCACCAAAATCAACTTGAAACTTCAAGACTCTAATCGTCGGACAAAAACAATCTTTTCTGTCGATTTGCCCATGTCCCAAACGAAGATTGAGAGTGGTCCTGGAGAGAACGGTGATGGGTTAGAAGTCCATCCTTCTGCCAAGTCGGCTTCGTCCAAAAATATGGGCTCAAGTGCAAAACCAGAGCTTGAAATTCTCTTACCCAAGAGGAGTGAAACGGGAAAACGGATTTCGATCGCAGAGCTCCTCTCCTCAAGTAAGATTAGTGTGGAGCGCGACTCCCAAGAAGAAGAGTTGAGGGCAAAGTGTCCAATGCTCAGCGTTATTCATGGAGGCATCACGATCTTGTCTTCAATGGGCTGTACTTCAACTACAACATTAGGGTCGACCCAGTCAGAGAAGAAGTTTAATCTGATCTTGCAGCGATCATCGATGAAACTGGAGAAGGAGTTTAGGAAGAACTTTCGCATCTGCAACTCCACTTCGCACACGCACGGATACAAAGTAGGTGTGAAGCAATTAACTTTTCACGGTTTAATCCTGATTATTTTATTAGATTTGGTGCAACTCGGCTGCCAACTCACATCTTGTGATTACCCCATCTTCTGGAACTATTCCTGCCTTGGGCGAAGTCTCAATTGAAGTATGTACGAGGAACCCGAAGGGACTCGATAATCAAATCAACCTCGCCAAGGACAAGATTGAAGTGTCCGTGTTTCGGACTTACTGCTCAGATCATGAATTGCACGAGTATTACAATGTAAGCTAGTTACTATCTCTCTGCTTGACCTCTTTTCATAATTTTTCATTCTTAGAAACTTCGAGAGCAACGCCCCGACTTAATCACTGTCCAATCCATCCAACGAATTATCTTGTGGGATGCTGGGAACGTTGCTGGACGTCTTGAACTCCTCAATTCAATCCCGGACAATGAACGAGACTCGCTTAAGGATGAGCTCCACAGAAGCCAGACTGATTTTGGAGTGTCTGCAAGTGAAGAGTCTGTCGGTGGATGTGCTCGCTCCAGCTATCTCCTCACAACTATCAAGAACCAATTGATAGTGACTGATGGGAACTTGATGGGTGCTATGAAGGAGATGGCTTCAATCAAACAAGCTCAACAATCAATCTTCCTTTGCTTCATCCTCTTCTTCACTTGCTGCGTGATCATGCCATTCCTGAACTCTGATGTGAAGGTTGCTGATCGGATTGTTGCTCCTCCTCCAGAAGAACAAGGGACGTTGGCTTGGATCAAGGATTTCCTTCGCACTTGTGGCGGATACTGTTAATTTATTTTGAAGAGAAATGTGTAATGTTGTAGTGAGGATGATGCGAATCTTACAATTATGTAATAAAACGAAGAGAATTAGATCAAATAGTCAATTTATTTTAACTATAATAACATCAGTCATTCACGCCAGTAAACAAGATATAATTTTAGTGTCATCTTTTGACATAAAGAGAAATATGTAATAGCAATTTTCTATAAACTAAGTCATTAAGTTTCATTTTCGGAATCCGAATCATTTTGGGGGAGTTGCTCTTTAGGATCTTCAGCCAATACCTCCGTTCTTGGAGTGCTCTCGTCGTCCCCCTCCTCTTCATTTGAAGTAGATTTTTCTTGTTCTTGCTGCCCCGAAGTGGAGGTAACCATTAGCTTTTTATGCTTTCTAAAGACGTTCGTGTCCGAGGCCTTGTCAGTGTCCTTTGCCTTTCCATCTTGAACACTTTTAGAAGTTCCGGGTTGAGGTGAGGAGCTCTTATTCATACTACGAACGTTGCTAAGTTTGAGGAATGGATCTTCTTCGACTTCTCCTGCATCATCAACTGGTTCATCTTTTACTTTTGCCTTTTCCAAACTAGATGAAGTTTCCTTTTTGCTCTCAGTACCCTTCCCTGCTTGAAGAGAAGATGTGGACACAGTTGGTGCAGTGCTCTTCTGTCCCTTTTTAATGGCAGCAGCAGCTATCGCAGCCGCAGGAATGAAATAAGAGGAGGGCTTGGAAACTGGAAGTTTTC
>JAHZMU010001758.1:0-10344 GCA_027743725.1 Rambutsinella grinnellia
ATTTAAGTGATATTTGGATTATTAATAATCCAAAGTAAATAGGGGAAAAGGATTTGAAAAGTAATCCTAGTCATTATTATGGAATTAAGGTTTTGAATATCTCTACCATCATAAAATCCAAGGCTCTTGGGTCACTTGACATTCTGAATGTAAAGTTGGCTAATTAGAAAAACTAATAAAAAACTACAAGCGAATGTGTACCAATAAGAAGCGATCTGCTCTTGATATTTTTAATTTGGAAAGGGTTATGTCAAACAAGGCGTGGCAGACGAACTGTTCTCGCGTATTTTTTCTTCAGCGTCAGTTTTTCAACATGACAATAACATGAGGTAATGACGTTTGTGGGCAAAAAATATTTGAAAGGGTCATATTCAAAGTGCAACAGGTGAGGTTTTCCATACCTACCGAAAAAATGGCCATGACATGGTTTTATTGATGAGACAATTTATCTAATGCCTGTCATGCGCACCAGCATAGATTATGTGATTAGTCTAAAAAGGGTAAATGACTCGACTCATTTCCAAGTGGAGAGAAAATGCAGCCATTTGTGGCTAATATTGATTATTCGTATTTGCTCAGCATTCAAGACATTCATTATTCGAACTAACCCATCACTTCCGTAACATTCAAGTTAAAAGCTGGAACAGCTAAACACACTTTCAATTTTATAGGAAGGAATCCACAAAGTTTGCATAAATTGAGCATTACTCAATTTAGATTATATTTTTATGTTTTTCTCATTACGTTTTCCTATCGCATTAATTATTTCACTTGGTATTTGATACGACAGCAATAAAATCTTTAATCGTAATCANTTTCTCATTACGTTTTCCTATCGCATTAATTATTTCATTTCGTATTTGATACGACAGCAATAAAATCTTTAATCGTAATCAATCAGTTGACCTATAATATTATTACGAAGCTTGATATTCCCTCGTTTTATTGTGCATACCCAATAACGTAGTTAATACCGGAAGGACGGCAAAGTATGTTAAATGTTCATACGTGATTCTAAGGTTTTCTTCAGTTACTCATCACTGTTGACTTTTCTCAATGATATTTGTGATGACACTAATAATTATCACATTCTTTAACATAAAAATAGGGATATCCTAGTAAACACATGAGTATTGTTTCCCTCTTATGTAATCGAGTTTTTGAACCTAATTATTTATTATCTATTGATTCGATAGCTTATGAATGAGACTGAAATAGAAACTATTTCAAACTCTAATGATTAGATCGCTTGTCGCTATGACATGGTTTATAAAGTTCAGTTGACTCATGATGGTTTGCATGATGTAGCACATTCCGCGAAAAAGGCGAAAGTCCTCTTCATAAAGGAAGCAAAAAGAATTACAAAACGAGTTGCAAAAGCAAGTAGGGTGACGACCAAGGCAAATTTCCAACATGCAAAAAATGCGTCACAACAAAGTACTGCTTTAGACGGATACGAAATGTGTTAAAAAGTATCCACTTCAAAGGTTAAATCTTGTCCACCAAGGCATAAAAATTGTTGGTAACGCCTCCGTACCCTCTCAACAGTTAAAAATAGTTGGTGCAAAAATAAAAGTTTTCAAAAAATGATCCCAAAACTGACATACAAATCTTTACCGTCGTCACCCCAAAAAATAAGAACGTTGTCAAGCTGACTGAATACTGAATACAACGACAGAGTAATCAGTAGACTTCTCCACTTTAATAACGTTTAAGAAGGCAATTAATTTGTAAGTGGAAGTTAAAAAACTATATCGTTTCTTTTGTTACCTTTTTCTCAGTAGATAAGCTTGATGCTCATAAAGAGATCACTTTTATATAACTTTTTTTAGCATGTAAATAATAATATTGAATCGCGCAAGACAGAAAGAAAAAACAAAATCGTAAGTAAAATCTAGGGCTTAGAGAGGAAGTAGGAAGTTTGCAAAGTTGCAGTATTAAAACACGAACAAATTATATGCAAGTGAGGTAGTGCACTTACTATGTCGCTGTAAATGAAAGGAAGTTTTTCATTTTAAGAGTTATGCGTTATCACTGATATAAAAAAACTATTATGTAGGTAAGGGTATGGGTACTCCATCTGAACCGGAACATCGAAGTCATTTTTTGGGAGATATTTAGGATGTTTGAGTAACACTAAACTGGTCAACTGATAAATTTGTGAGTTAATCACGATAAGAGGAAAAATGTTCTTTATGCGTTCGGAAAACTGCTCTATATTATGGGAAGATACGGAAATGCTCTGATATATTTTTGGCTTGAGTAGTCTGCTTTTTTTGCCAGAAAAAATAGACACTATTTAATTATTTCTCTAATTTGTCAATTACGTGAATTGGCCTTGTTGATAAGGTGTTCGTACTGCTTCCGCGCAATTACGCAATTTATCGGTTCTAAACTGTTGGTATTACCCGATGATCGATAAACTGACTGAACAATCATGCCGACTAGACTTGATAATTAAAGTTTTTTCACTTACCGATGGAGTCTTAGTGTCCTCTGATGATTTGTCAGTCGTGGAAGATGAGTCCTCTGGAACTGGGAGTGCATTGCTAAGGGCAATCACTACAGCAAAGGCGATAGCTACCACTGACGGCTTCATTGTGTCTGCGACAAACAATTGAATAATTTAGTACACACAAAACACTACTTTATCCTCTCGTAGTCACTCCGGAAGCCTATGAAAATCAAATGACAACCTTTTGATAAATCAAAATCGGCTTAGGAAACTATTCCATCCACATGCTCTTCGACTAAGCATATTCTCAACTAATTATAAGCAAAGTGATCAATATTTTGTACGAAGCCACACAAGTACCCTTGCAAAACCTTTAACCAAACACTTCATTTACGAAACCTATTTTTGAACAGACACGTATAATATTGCAAATAATAGATCAACGTTTTTTTATCCACTTATTCATTTCTTAAATCTCTAATTCAACACGGTGTATTATGCCAATACCTAAAGAATTAAAGTATTTAGCAAAACAATTACCTAATTAATATACAAAAGGTATAAAACTCTAGGAAATTCGTCAGTACCTCAAAAAGGTAATAAAAGAATGAGATTGCTCACCAGAAAAAAAGGTGTATGGTCAAGCAAATTGGTTATATTGTAATAAATGTAGTAATGCGATACAACATATCATTATCATTCACCACTAACAATAACTAACTTCTAACTCTTATTTACTATTCCATCTCTTTTCTTTCTATTTCAACTCAAGAAAGATCACTCAAGCTCGGAAAACAGAGCGTAAAGAAATTATTATAATTTTTTACGTATGCATATTACGGATAAAAATTTCCGCTCATTGCATAACATAATAATTTTATAAGCTTTTTCATTCTCCACAAAACACAGCCCTATTTGTGTAAAACGTAGTGATTTTAATTGTTACATAACGCCATAAAATTATCGTCATTCCAACAAATTTAGAATGCCACTACACTCCTGCTTTTTCTGTCCTAATATTAATCTTTCAAGCACAATCGTTAGTGGTGAAGGTGGTGGCACTTTAAACGAAATCCTTCTCATTACTGATCATCTTATAAAGTGGAATTAAAAAGATTTTCATATAAAAATACAAATCTGACATATTGTATTTGGGCACGTGACACAGAATGATGCGATTTTCTCTCTCTGACTCAGTGACACAAGTCCACCTTGTATGAAATGGGAAAAATGGAAATTGTTCTAATGACTAAAGTTATCTTCACGCAACGCTTCCTCTATATTAAATTAGTTAGAAGTTTGTAGAATCTTGTGCGCGATACGTTTTTTTTGTGAAACTAGCATTGGCATTCATACAAAATGCACAAGTTATTTTTAAAATGATTTTTCAACCGTGATATATGTATTTTTTTAGATAGAGCCTTGTGATCACATATTTTCTTGGTTTCCTGAACTTACGAGATTGTTAGGCGCGTTCAAGAGATTAGAGATTACCAAGTGATGAATGATAACTTGATCGTGGCTGATGAAAGGGACTAATTTTTGCATATCGATCAGTACACAACTGCCTACTTTCATAAACCACAATATTTCATTACAATTTTTGGAAGATTGGGCAACGAAAGTCTTAAGATGAGATAATACTTTTCATACAGGAAAGGGTTTCTTAACAATCATACCACATAGGTAAACCTAGTTAATCATGTGGATACATTATTGTACGGATACACTTATGCTTTTCACATTTTCATATGCAGAAAAAATGGCGTGTGCCAAAAAATTGCATAAGTTGGTCTATACTTGGTGAAAAGATTAAGATTTTAGAAATATATTTGTCAGTGGTTTCTATTAATTTTATAAATTCTTTCAATTCTTATTGAAGACTTAAAAAATAGCCATTAATTAATATATTTTACACCAGAAAAGGAAGCACTATTGGTATCGGAGATTTCTATACCTTCATAACAATAACTACCTAATCAGTTGAAAATTGCTACTTTCGTTGACTGTGAAGGTTAGAATTTGTTATGAGGTTACCCCCTTTGTGCACATCCCGAATGACTGAGAGTGAAGATTATGTAACTCTCTCATTAGGATTCAAACGGCTTGGAATTTGCAAATGAACTTTACACACTCCCTTACTTGTTGACAGATTGCAATATTGCAAGAGTAAATACGATAAAGTTCAGTAAATAGTGTGGTGGCCACTCGTATAAATTTCTTTTGAAAAAGGATATTCTATGGCGAAGGGAGAAGATGCGTAAAAATCTTGAGAATAAATTATGCATAGCATTGTTTCCTACTTTAACAATAATGTCGTGCCGAGAGTGGTCGACTGATTGAAAAGTGATTATTGAAAGAGGTTGAGCAGAGTGACTTTAAATTTTAAGGCTATTCTTGGGTTGGAGATGATAAAGTGTGAATTCTTGGCTAACCCTATTGCCTGTCATAAATCGCTTGTTAAGCTCGTCTTCAACTGTTATGGTAATAGAGTCGGATGCTCAAGTAGGATTTTATGAGGACGTCAAGTCAACAGAAAGTACTCTTTCAAGGACACTAAGTCAGTGAGTCACACAACACCAGAATCACTTTTTCTCTCACTTTTCAGCCCCTTTAAAGCCTTTTAATTTCTTAATTTTTAACGATGGTAAAATTTTGAAAAATAACTGCACAATCATGATTGATGGAGAATTCTTAAATATCTTGATTAAATCATATTTTAAAATGAAGCATTTCTGATTTTTTTGCTCCAAGGGCTACGTTCTGCATTCTTAAGTGGGAATGTCACTACATCGTTAGCTCTAAAGACCTGCTACCAATTATCTTTCAAATGTACAAATTCAGTCAGGCTTTTAGGACAAAGTAATAAAAATGTTGAAGACTTAACTAATTACCTAGCTTATTCACCAATGTCCACTTTGCTGTGCTTTCAAAGCAATTAAAGTATGAACTAAATGGCTAAAATTACTCGAAATTACATAAAAAATTATGCACAACCTGGTACGTAACAACTAATCCACTATTTACTTTTAAAACATTTTAAAATCTTAATTAACCTACAAAATTCAAGGTTGCATAATATTCCTTTGCTTACTAATATGAAAGTTATCATTCTTCATACAATTTGTCAAATAAGCGCAAAAACGAAAGGAATTTTTAATAATGCATTATAATTTCGATCATTTTTCATCACAACAATTCATGAAAAAATATGACACTGCTTTTCTGCCAATCTCTTCTAATTTATTTGGGATAAAACATTTTCAATTTGTCAATTGGCCTAAAGGATTCTCGTGATTTGCTCATGGAAATATTTCATAAAGGTGTATATTAATTTAATGCAAACAAGCATTATTCAGAACTCCTGCAGCCCCACCATAAAATGGGTTAATTCAAGTAACTATTCAACAATATTCTTCACAGTTTGATGTCCATATCCCACGTGTGCTACAGGTGAAGATGGTTTTTTTTTCTATTAAAATTATTATAACTGCATTTCAATTATAACCCTTTCTACTCAAACGACAGGGATGAGACAAAGTGCACTGAGAGTGAACGAAAATGAAATGGTTTTTCTCTGACGTCGCCTGATTACCTTACATTCATTGTTTCATTTTCTGCTTGATTGAGACCTACTCATTTTCAGCTCAATTATGACTGATGGCACGTAGTCCGTCACCACACAATGACATGCAAACTACATTTCACATATATACATATGCATATAATTTATTTTAAAAAATTGAAGACGACAGAAAGGGAGTAGAAAAAATTTTGCTCTTTTTCTACACAAACCTAACTACAATTTTATAATATTGAAGAAGCACGACCAAGGTGCACACATGCTCGTCCCCTGCTCTGAATAAAGTTTATTTTATATAGCGTGATCAAGTGTTGCGATTATTTCATGATAAGAAACAAAAACTTCTATAGCAGTGCTTATGTTCGATTGCATAATATTTTAATAGCACACATATCACCTTTAACAATGCATGCAATTATCATTTTTCTTGCTCTACTCTTATTTTTTAAAACTAAAATGTAGTCGACGGCGACGTAAGCCTGTAAAATTATATTGTGGAGGGAATTCAGGTGAAGACGGTTAAGTTGGCATGTTTTCATCCCTATTATAGCATGAGAGTGGCACTTGAAATTAATTTAATTGAATAAAATGAACCAACTGTGAATATGATCGGATATTATTCAAACCCTTCTCTGCAATTCTGGCGAATGACACAATTGAAATGGTAGCATCCCATGAATTGTCACAAAATTAGTAGTGCCAGCAATTTCTCAAAAAAATTAAATCATTTTTGACTTGCGCGTTCTCAAAAAAATGTAGACAAAATGGCAAATAAATGGTTAACAGAAAGATGTTGGAAAGCTAAGCAAACCACCTATGCGCTGTCAAATTTGCACTATAAAATATCGATTTTCTCCACATCGATCAAAGGTCATAAATAAGTATTGCTTTGGCATTTTGATTTTCTTATACTGTCACTACATAACTTGCTAATAATCTATGTAACAGATAAGTTGTCAAGTATTCGCGAAGGGAGTGCAATGATCGATGGTGACCAGCATTACAATAAGTTTAGCAGGTGCATGAGCAATTAGAATGGAAACGTGATTCGTATTCGATTCACAGATTATCAACGATGCAACATAACGCAATACGGCAGTAGATTGCTCCCAAACTTGTGGATTTAATGAAATGAAAACGCCTAGTATATAATAATCGTTCATAATTGCTTGTCGATAGTAAAGAAAGATTAGTACTTGTAAAATTCTGGCAAGTTCATTGGTTTCTTTTTCAAGATAATGTCTAAAATTGACATTGTTTATTTTGTCACAGACAACTCTTCCCCACCGCCACAAACCTTGAACCTGCTTCCGATTAAAATATTATCGGGAATTATACAAAACAAATAATATTCAGCTTGTTTAAAAACACTTTCAATTTTGTTTCACAAAAACTGGTACACTTCATACAAGCTGCAGGCTACCTAATCTCTCCCTTAAATTCAACAATCACCGCTTCTCTATAATCATTGTCTAAATATTCATTTTAAAAAAGTTTATAAAATAAATAGTACGAAAAATAGCGAGATCAAGTTTAGTTCACGAACTTCAAAACAATCTTTCTGAAAGAATGAAGGCAAAAATAATAAAAAGAAATTATATTCCTCAGACAAACATTATTTTTGGGCATAAACTATGAAAAATTCTTGTCTAGTTAGCTCATAATAAATAATTTCTATCTCATCATCCCACAAATATCTTGCCCCATTACTAATCTCTTGCAAGAATGCAATCTGCATTAGTTTTTACTATTAATCATATTTTTTATTCTCTTAGAAGCGCAGAGTGCAACAGCCGTCTTTTTTGAAGAGTGAAAATCTCGTTCTCTCTTTCAATATACTTGATCAACTTGTATAAACCACTGTAGTTTTTATTAACATTAACGCATGCACTTTACCCCCCAATAATAGTTTCATTCAGTTTTGGCTAGTTTTTGAAGAGCAAATAAGTTTAGAGGCAGAAAAAATATTGAATGTTTTGTATACGTTCTTGGCTTTGTAAATTGAGTGGCCTTTGCCCGTAAAATAGAGAAAACACGAGTGTTGATGTTGATGATGATCATTATAACAATTGCTACAGACATGTAGACTACTGTCAGAAGATGCTGTGCACTGCTAGCCTAGTAATAATACCTGATCAAAAAGGGCATATTTTTTTCTCTTAGCTACCGGTTTTCTTACTTTTCCTTTCTTTCGGTCACCACCACACGATTACAGAAAAGGGTCATTACTTCAACGAATGAATGACTGAAAAGATACGCGTTTGGTAATCATCAGAGATCATTCAATGCGTCTCTTGTTCGTTGCCTCAGTTCACTTTCTGATATGCAGTAATTACCAATATTACACAAGAATTAAAATAAATGATATATTTTGTCATTCCTAGTATTGATTGCGATTGCTCGAAACTTTCAATATATTTCAGACATTTCTCTATTCACTTTGCTACTCGATAGAAGAATTATTTTGATCCTTTTCAAAAAAAAATATATCTTTAATTTCTCAAAGATTCCTGGAGTGACTTGAGAGTAAATAACATTTTAAAAGAAACGGAAATGAATTAATTTCATACTTACCTGATGTAATAATTTTAGTCGGAAAAAATCCAAAAATCCAATTTAAATTGGAATAATATCAAACAACAATCCAATCAGGAACACACTGAAATAATTTCAAAAATTTCCAAAAAATATTGCAAAAAATACAATAAATTGGGCACTGCGAATTTACAGAAATTAATTAATAATTTTTAAAACGCTCTGGGAGTAAAATTTAGAAAAAATGTGAATATTTAGTAGCACAGAATTTCCTAAAAGTAATCAAATTTGTCCCTAATATTTTGAAGATTATCAATAAATAGCTAATCTAAAAGAAATAATCACTTTTTTCCTCAAATAAAATGGCCTCACAACTCACCCCTTCCCAAACCTAATGGATTTGCATGTAATTTCCTTATTTTTTTTTCAGAAGAGGCAGAGCACACAATTTTTGATTTCGTAACTATTCGTACTCACCGAATAAATCTCTTGTAATCAGTGTTCGACTCGACAGACTGAAATGGACTGATGACCAAATGGTTGGGGTTGAAGGAAGAAAACTGAGCGTTTCTTATCTAGCACCGTTTACTTTTGCAACGATCATTTAACCGTATGCATACTCAGCGTGCTAAACAATAAACAACGAGACCACGTTGGAATCACACACACACGCATGCGTTGTCTGTGTCTACGAGAAGACGATGACGATCTTGATGATTGCATGCACTGCATTCATTTACCATTCATTTGATATGCTACCTGTATAACAATACCAGACGTAATACATAATACGCTGGGGTAGCAAATATTCGCTAACTATGAAGGGTGCAAAAGTAAAAGTTTTCTGGATTGATAAGAGCAAGTGCACATTTTGAACAGAAAGGCACCAAAAGAACTACTTCATGTAGTTTTGCCTAAAAAATTTAATGGTGCACTGCCTTTCCTTTCAGCATTGTGAATATTATACGTATCCGTTTTGTATTGATCCCTTTAATTAATACTAACCCAAGCGATTAATTGGATCTCTTACAATTGGGTAGTTATAACTGTTGATATGAACTAATTAGGAGCAAATCTTATTATAATGAGCACACATTTTCATACGGGAAATAAATGACTGTCTGGAAGTGCAAGTTTATTTTTAAATTATTTGGAAAAATAACTAAACGGGAACTTGTTTTCCGACTAATGTATCAGGTTCAGCAATTAGGTTGTAAAAATTGAGATGCATTTCATTTCATTAATTAACGACGAACTTTATGCTCATCGTAAGACCTACTTGATCGCAGATGGGCTAACAAAGGATGAGTTAATATTGTTCCCAATGGGATTTTTCCCTTTCCAAGACAATCAATCAGTATAGACATCGTTAACCAATATTTGTTAACTTGTTCCTATTTTCGCAACTCGCCAGAAACCAATAAAGTGATGGATTTGCCAAGGATTTTCACACACGTTCAGCCATTTTTACAGTCCAACTTTGGGTGCGTGGAATGAATGGAGATGTGGAGCGAACAATGAGGATTCATCCAAATAAGTTGTGTGTGAAAAAAGTCTAAATTTTCCTTTGCGTGTTCACACAATCAAGTCGGTGGACTGCATGTTTCGATAATGCTATTTAAGAATGACGGTTTTAGGTGATTGAAACGCGTATTTTCCACCAAAATGAATCAGTAAATTGAGGATAGGCGTTTAAGAGTAATCCAACAAAGAGATACCATCATTCACTTGGACCCGGGACTACCCCACAGTGATTGACGAAGCTAAAATG
>JAHZMU010001759.1:0-16811 GCA_027743725.1 Rambutsinella grinnellia
TTGGAAAGTACAGTTTTGAAATATTGTGAGAAGCCAAGTATCAACGATGGAGGGGAGGATCAGTTTGTGATTGGACACGGATTTCACAGAAATAATTAAGAGCAGAAATAGTTTCATAGCTTTCGGGTAATGTGATTCGTATAAGATCATTTATGTAGTTGTCAATGACACTCAATAAATATTTTTGAAGTAAGCAAGCTACTGATATAATTTCTTGCGAGACCGTGCGATCACTCGTCTTCTACAAGTTTTAACGATCAGCTTCACGTGCCAAATAAATGAAACGTTATTTTTTTAAACTTGAAATTAATTTATGTCATAAAAGGGCAATTTGATTGTCCTTTAGCATGGAACAGCCATAATAGCTAAAATGCATACTCTATAAAATAGGCACAAAAAAAACCTTGTATAAAGGGTGATTAGGGATTTCAAAGCACCTTATTCTAACCAAGTATCATTTAATTTCTGAATGAGTATAATTATCAATAACAGCTATTGTTTCGTTCAAGGTTAAGCAATACAACATTAAATTTGTTATGAATGGTTAAATAAATTGAAAGCAAAAGTAAAAATGGAGCTAACCCTAAATCGTAGTTACTTTTCATGGGTCAGACAAACAAGTGAAATTGATTCACTGGAAATGCTTTTTATTAAAGCACGAATAATATAGAATGCTATAAATGATTTATACTCTACACAGCTTTTGAAATATGCCTAGTAATGTACTATTTATGACTTTTTAGCTTTTCCCCGAAATTCTCATAAAATTTTCACCTTCCCTTAAAACCCATAAGATGTTTAAAATTGAAATATTTAATGTTCCATTTTATTACTTTTCTCGCAAATGATTGTAAAAATTCTAAGCATTTCCTCTCGTCTCTTACTAGTACACTTCACTGTTTCTGTTTCTGTTTTACTCACACTCTCAACCTAACATCATCATCGTCTTTGTTCTCTCTTCTCTTATTGGTCAAAAATGGCATTATTGGATGCACGTGGATATCTATTGAAAAAATTGTAAACAACTCGGCTTCAGGGAGTGAACGCAACAAGCAAAGTGGCAACACATCCAGAGATTGCCGATTAGGCTAAAAAAAATTAGTATTTTGGTGATAAATTTTTTATTAGCTCATTTAATTGGTGCTAAACTGCAATATAATTTTTATTACAAACTAGTCGTGGCAAAACTGTAGTAATGAGAAAAATGCAATTAAATTTAAAATTTTACAATCTAGTAAAGTCAATTAGTCTAGCAATTTGAGGTAGAAAGACTGACAATTTGAGACTGAGACTTTTTAGAATAAATGAGTTTGCAATTTTTATCACAATCTTATTCGGGAGATGGAGAGGAAGGGGAAAGGGCAAATGTTGAGGAGAGAAATAATGTGGAGGGTTCAACAGAGAAAATTAAGCAAGTTGAGAAAAAGGAGGAAAATGTGGAATCAACAGAGAAAGTTGAGAAGGAGGAGGGGAATGGAGGGAATGCTACTTGTCCAGGAGATCCGAGTAGCGAAAAGAAGGAGGAGGGAAGACTATCTGATAATTTTGACCCGACCTCCTTACTTTCTGTGCAAATGGGGGAGATGTGTGGGAGAGAAGGAGTAGTGAAAGTGGAGGAATTAAGGGATGAATCTCAGACTGAAGAGAATGGTGTTGGAGATTTGGAATGCCCCATGCTTGACCTATGCAATATTATTGAAGAGTATAGAAATAACGCGGAAGGGAACTTTGAATCCCCACCTCATCTTACTCCGGAGAGCGAAGTAAATAAGGTAGTTGCGCTGTCAAAATCAAATTTATTTCTAAGTAAAAGAGATGAGATTCAAACTATTTACCTTTCCTTTCTTACCAGGTCAAGGGCTCGAGGGTAGCAACAAATAGGATAACTACTAGAAGTAGCTCCAACCCCAGACCTAGCTTAAAGACTGCGGATGACAACCGGAAAGTTACATCCGTTAAGCCTATTAACAATCATGGACGGAATAAGCGTTGTTGCGAACATGGCAAGGACGAAAATGCCAACGTTGTGCCCAAAAAGACTTTCGAGGATTGGCGCAGTTTCAAATGCCAATTGTGCCCGAAAAAGTTCATGTATTCATACAAGCTCAAAATACATGTAAGAAATAAAAACTATAATAACTTAATATAATTAACGTTTGCACTATTTTAATAATAATCTAAAATCTTTTTTACTACAGATGCGCTCCCATACAGGAGAACGCCCATATAAGTGCTCGGAATGCAAAAAGGGCTTCATGGATGCTGCGAATTTTCAGAAACATTTAGTAAAAATTGCTCTGTTAAAATTAGTTTTGGGGCATACGAATTGTTTAATGTATTTACTTTGTAATTTATTTACTAATTTCAGAACAAGGAACACGGTGGACAAGGGTCAAACATGAATGGAGCTGTTGCCGGCAAATGCATGAATAAAGTAGTGACAGTGGTGAGGATTAAATTATAACATTTTTATGTAAAATCTCCAGGAAATATAGACTAAATTTGATACTTTGATTTATTGTAGTCTAAAGTAAATCAAAAGCGTATTACACAACCAGATCTTGCCAATAAGGCTGACACAGGAATATTTCCAATCCTGACCCTTCCGCAGGATCACCCCTTCCTTTGCCCATTTTGCTTCAAAAGCTTCCGTGCTAATATATCGCTGATTAAACATGTAAGAAATTTTACTTAGGACTAGGTCAAGCAATTGTTGCAATTTTAAATTTACGTACGTATGCTAATGATTTGATTCACTTGCAGTTGGAGGAACATATACCAGGTTTTAAAGCTCCTTCCGGCTTCCCTCCAGTTCAGCAATCCCAAAGCGTCCAGTCCAAGTCTACAGTCACTAATAAGCCAGTTGGAAATAAAGCCAAGAAATCGAGTTACGATAGAAAATGTCTGGTTTGTAATAAATCATTTGCACATGTAGCAAAACTTTTGATTCACGTAAGTAAATCTATAAAATTGCACTATAAATACTATGTAATGTAAGGCACTATTTGTACATTCTTTGCATCCCGAAAGCCATTCTTTGTTTGCTTGGTTGTTGTTGATGAATGAGAGTGATGAGATAAAGACAAAAAAAGGAACGGTTTTTTCAGGAGTTCAAGAGACGCGTTCACATGCTCAAAGCATAGCTTAGCGTCTCTTGAGCTCTTGAAAAAACCAAGGAACGGTTTTTTCAGGAGTTCAAGAGACGCGTTCACATGCTCAAAGCATAGCTTAGCGTCTCTTGAGCTCTTGAAAAACCGTTTCTTTCAACAACAACAAAGCAAGCAAAGAATGGCTTTCTGTGTTGAATGGGTGTGATGGGATAGATAGGGAGGGACAAAAGGAACGGTTTTCTCAAGAGCTCAAGAGACGCTAAGCTATGCGTCTCTTGAACACCTGAAAAAAACCGTTCCTTTCTTTGTTCCTATCACATCACTCTCATTCAACTCAACACAGAAAGGATGCATGAATGAAATACATTTTCGAAAGCCAAATCGGCTTGGCTATGACATATTCTAGAATTTTACTAAAATTCCTAATTGGTTTTTTCTCCAATTTAGATGCGCATTCACACGGGTTGCCGCCCCTATACATGTACGCTTTGCAATATGCGTTTTCGACAAGAAATTCACCTTACGAGACACGTAATGTTATTTTAAAGTTTATTTCTGGCCCCTTGTTGTTTAGATCCAAACCATTCACAAAATCCAAGGTGATGTCAAACCGCATTGCAGTATTGAAGCCTCCAAGATTTCACAATTTGATGAATTTTTTACAAGGCCATGCAAGATATTACTCGCAAGATGCGACGTTGCGTCCACCACTAGCTCAAATACAGTGTTTCAGTCTTCCAGCCAAATTAATGCCGAAAATAACGAAGACTTTCATCCAACCAAAGCCAAGGAAGATCTTAATCAAATCTTAATCAAATCGTCTTTATCAAACAATTCGATGAAATCAACTGTCCCAATGTGCAGAAATGGGAGAAAGCTATTGAAGGGTCCAGAATGCTCAAAAATATTTAATTCGAATGACCAGAATGCTCTGTGCCATGCTCTGAAAACTCGTACAGGAAAGAAATGGAAGTGTCAGCATTGTGGAAACTTATATTCCAGACTGGACAATTTAACCGTGCATATCAACAGAACTCACTCTGACGGAAAGCTGGAAGTATATCCTTGTACCCAATGTGGACGTGTTTTTAAGTGGAAGAAATATCTGGACCAGCACATGATGTTGCATATCAGAGGGAAAAAATCTTTCGAATGCAAAGATTGCCACACCAGATTTAATTGGCTAAAGAGTTTGAAAACTCACGTTAGTCTGAAAAGGTTTGAAGTAAATATATGGCTTTACATGCATGAAAATATTTTTTGTTCAATGTGAAAAATATTTGGTTTTAGGTGCCCTGCACTTAGATAATACGATGGAATAGCCGAGCAACTTATATTCAACCATTTGTGACTTGGGATATTTGGGATTCATCTTTTTCAATGTTTTAGATTATATCTAAATTAATTTTAATCCTCTATCTAATAATTTGAACGTATCTTTGATAATCATGCCATGCAATATAGCTTTTTAATATTAACGTTTGGGATGTTTGCAATAAGTTTTGACTCATAATGACTTATTTTATTTAGATGTGTTATGCTATAAAGGTAATTGTGCTATCGAGACTATCCTTTTTTATAAAATTTTCTTAATGACAGTTAAAAAATAAATATTGTATTATGTTGATAAAAGAAATTGTATCAAAGTGATGTTGGAAATTTTCCAGAATTTATTACCTGAAAAGCTCATTAAAATTTTATAATTGGATAAATTCCTAATTGGCCAGTGCAAAATTTCGGCTCAAATCTCTAATAACTAACCACAATTTTTGGAAGCAAGTTTCCTTCCCTTCATAAAATGATTAATTTCCCCTTCCCCAACCAAGTCTTGACTTCCTTTACTATTACATAATCATCCGATGCAATCGCTTCCTACCGGTAAGCAAAACTTCATTCCGTATATGGGTAACCTACTAAACTTTTACAATAACCGTGACCTTTTTAATTTACTTCTTGTATCAGCCCATTGCAAAGCAAACACAACAATATTGCAATTACATAATAATCAATATCGACTCGGATTTCCCTTTCATTTTTTCAATGGCATCACAATCCATTGATATAATAGCAGCATCTCTTTTCTGTGGCTCAATAATAATAGGGCTCTCATGAGCTAACCCATTGCGATTACGGATAACCGCTTGCTTCCACGTTTGGTACGTGACATAGCCAGAGAAGTCTTGTGTTCTCCACCAAAAGAAGCAAAGTCGAGATAGATCAACTCTCAGGCAGAGCCCATTTGGTGTCATTGTCATTCAGGTAGTGACGCAGCCTTCCACAATTTTCTATGCAATTAGCCTGTCATCTTTCCGTGCTAAGTCTATTATATCTCCATTAAAAATTTCTTTCCTTCTTTTTTTCTTCTGACCATGTGCTCATATCATAATTTTCATTCTGAATGAGTCCGGTAGTGTAAAATGCTCAGAGTAATTTACACCTTTTATTATCAACCGCACAAGCAGTTCAACGCAAACTTACAATCTTCAACTTATTAACAGGCTCATCCTAATGTAATTTACACCACTTTACATCTCCGTTTAAATCGATCACAGAATTTTAAACTTTTCCTTGCAATAGCTATAATATAGCTATATTATAGCATCTTGCTCTTGAAATGCTTCTTGCGTAACGTTTTATTACTGATTTATCACTCCCACCAGCAACATAACTGATGACTTAACCTTTAGGGAAATGAGACCTATCTCACGAAAACCTTTCGCCTGTTGCTGGCAGTAAAATTCTTAAAGCTGTCAACAAGATAAGGTCCTAAAGTTCACATACTTTACATACACTTGCATCATTTCTTTAGAGTTGCGTGAGCACGTTACTCCTCTAATATGCATTTGTATCAATATCCTACTTAAATTACTAGTTGACGGTCACCAACTAAAATCATGCCATCTTAATATGTCCCTCAACATCCGTTTTATAATTTGTATAAGCACGGCCTGCAGTTTGCTTTACATTATTGAAAATGCATAGAATATGGAGGGTTTGTCTTTATCATTAAGAGCAAGTCATATCTCCTTAACCCAAGCGCATACACTTTTAATGTTGAATTTTAGACAACTTGCTTTCAAGCCCTTGTCCACCTTGATAGTAGTAACCCAAATTCTCAACTGGCCACGGCAAAGCACCAGCAACAAGTTGCATTGTGTAAACAAAGAGCTGTAAGCAAACACTTATTTTGTGGTTACGCATAAATGTACCCTTTTTACAATTAGTTTGGGGCATCCAGAAACAATAAATATGACTTTTATGATTTTATCCGCTTTAATTTAGTTTAGTAAAAACCACATTACTTCTGTGATGCACTACAACTATTGCTTCGCTTAAGTATAAATGCATATCTCACTTGTGAGTAGAATAAATAATGCCTGATTAGAAAAACTCATGTCGATTTAAATCTTTTTGGGGATACTTCTCAGAAATGCCACATAATAGCCTGGCAGTGGTTATAAGTGCATATAGCTTCCTGATAAAACGCATTAAAATCTCTTTCCAACAAAAAAGCAAAGCTCCTTTTCTAGCTGTTATATCACTTAAGCTCAATTTGGGATTTGACCTCAATTACATGTTCAAAAGAGTGACGAGGCTGTTGCCTATTACTTCTAGCTGTTGGGCGATAAATTCTATACTGAACGTATAATTGACTTCTATGCAGTTTCACTTTTATGAAATGCGTAGTGCACGAGAATAATACTATTTACTATGTAATGCGTGCAAACCTCCTGTGACTTGTCAACAACAAAGGAGGCTCTCATTGTCATCATTAAAAGGAACGCACTCTTTCCTCAAAGTCCTCCTACTTATCAATTCATAGAGAAGTGTACGGATCCTTAACGAAAAAAAGATCACTTTTTTAGTCCTTGTCCGCTTCTTCCCTTTATCCCTCCTTCACACTACCTTAAAATGCTTTTGTGAGATATGACTTATATGCCAACACTTGAGAGGTTTTGATAAGTTTTTGGATGATAATATTTAAATGTTGTATGAGCATCTAGATCTAATATAAAACTAGGAACTGGCGACTCACACATATTGGTTAGACTTAACTATACTTCCTATTCATAGCGGATATCTCTGTCGCAATCCCTTTCGACGTTATTTCAAAAGACGTAATCAACACTAGTAGAAGCAAGCTTCGTAATAGCGATGGTGCAACAGTCAAAAACGGTGATCCCAAGATCATCTTCTCACAGTCATGAGGAGCTACGTGAGATGTAAAGAGTAGTTCAAAATCATAAACGGAAAAATTATTCCAGCTTAAATTTAAGCTTTACGTGAGTTTTAGCCGAAGATTAGTAAAGGAATTGTTATGACGGTTTAAAGTTTTTAGACTAATACATGCGAGGGGTATAAAGTCTGTTTAAATTCCATTTTTAAAGCAAAGTGTAACTCATTTAGAAGATAATTGTTAGTGTCAACCTAAGAAACAACTCATAATAAAAATGCCTCAAAGAGATCTTTCAAGACTGTATGGAAATGCTGGAGAAACGACGAAACCGGAAGAGGTGAAGATTGAAGGAAAAATCCCAAATTGGGTAAATGGGACGTATTTGAAAGTGGGTAAGTTTTCTTTTGTAAATTCTGTTTTTGTGTTATTGTGTGAGATTTAAACAATAAGCTAAGTGGTACAATTACGCACAAAAGTTATGCAATTCACGCGTGTTTGAAGTGAGAACAATAGTTGATCACAGCATGCATTTTTTGCAGGTCCGGGAAAATATCACTTTGATGGATTCTCAATGAGACATTTCATTGATGGATACTCAGGTGTTGTAAGTTGCAGTAGTTTTTTAAAACAAGATTAAGCTAATAGATTCAAAATAATTGGCTTTTGCTGGCTCAGTTTCAGATTTTAACTATGCATTTCGAAAATGAGAGCATTTCCTAGCCAAATATGGCTTTAAAGTATAAAAGTGTAGAGATAACTTCAATCTTAATACGTCCATTAAATTTCAGGCAAAATTCGAGATTAAGGATGGCGCAACCGTCACCTTCCAAAAGAAATATCTTGAGACTGATGTACTAAAGCGTGCAAATGCAGCTCAAAAAGCTGTCGTATGTGAGTACGGCACTCCAGCTCAGCCAGATCCCAACAAAGGATTCTTCAGTAGATGTATTCCTACTCTGGTAAATTTCATTTCCTTGTTTGGCTACAAATCTGACAGTTTCAATCTTTTAAGTAAAGCTATCATGTCTTATCTAGATTCCAGAAATGTCTGACAACCACAACATGTCAATGTAATTTAACAAATTTGATTAACCTACCCCATGCATTACCAATCCTTGTAGTTTTAATAAATCCAATCAATCAATTAAATCAGGTACAACTTAGGAACTAATCTTATGTGCACTGGTGAATCCTGCTTCTTTCGTGAACTTGACCCTAAAACTTTACAGTTGGGGCAGACAAAATTTGATACGAATAAATGCTTCGGACTGAACTTTACGTGCCCTCACCCAATTACTGATGAAACTGGAACTACTTATACTGTTGGGTCTTCATTCATTACAGGATTGAAATATAACGTGAGTATACATTTGATATCTTTTAACGTGATTACTTAACTGCTATTAAAATATTTTATTTCTTCATAGTTTGTTAAAATCCCACCAATCACTGGAAAGCCCACAGCCAAAGAAATTCTCAAATCGGCCAAAATATTTGCTACGATCCCCAGTCAAGTTGCAAGCTTGCTAAGTATGCACCACAGCTTCGGTGTCACCTCGAAATACATCGTCTTTATTGAGCAACCATACGTCTTAAATGTGAAGAAAATTCTAGGCGGAGTGCTGGCCAAAGGTCAGTCATTCTTTGACTGGTTGTCCTTTGAGCCTCGGTTAAAAAACAAATTCTACTTGATCGACAAGGAGAGTGGGAAAATTCACAAAACCGAAGTGATTGCAGAAGAGCCTTTCATGTTCCTCCATTTGAGCAACTGCTATGAAGAAGACGGACATGTTGTTGTAGATCTACTTCGCTTCCCAAATGGGGATTTCTTTGATGTCAATTTTATCAAATTGATCTTATCTGATCGTCAGCAAATGGAAACTGAATTTGCAAAATTTGAGAGGTTTGTAATTCCAGTCGTGGATAATATTGAATCCGTTGAAGAAGGAAAAGAACTAGTTGGATTGGGATACACATCAGCAAGTGCAGTTCGTAAAGGGAACCAAATTGTTCTCAACTCCGAAGTGTTTTCAAAGAGCGGTTTGGAATTGCCATTTATAAACAAGTCATTCCTTGGGAAGAAATACAGATACATGTATGCCACAGGTAATACTGCCCCTCCTGGATTTTATGAAAATACTTTGGTCAAAATTGACCTTGAAACGAAAACTACTAAATATTGGCAAGGGGAAGTTAACATGTACCCAGGCGAGCCCTACTTTATTCGCGATCCGAATGCAAATGAGGACGATGAAGACAAAGGGATTGTCCTCGCTGCTGTTTTAGACACTGGCAAAGAGGGAAATGACCACCTCCTATTTTTGGATGGAAAAACATTCAAAGAGATTGGTAAAGCTACATTTAAAGAAAACATACCATTTGCTATTCACGGAATGTTTCTTCCATCATCTTAATGAGAGAACTTGTTGCATGAATTAATTTGTGGTTTTTAGTTTAATTTTTTTGGAAATGCTTTGTGTAATAATGTTCCTTAAAATCCACCTTTGTATGTGCAATAATGCAACAAAAATTACACTTTTTCATAAAGTATAGTTTATAAATGAGATACTATGAGGGTATGCATCCAGTAATTACCATATTTATTGACGTTTGAATGATATTATATGTGACTGAAACTCAAATGGAAATAAATCTTAGTTGCCTTATTTAATAATCAAACATGCGAAACCCAATTATGTAAGTATTTCACAACCTTTTATTGTCGGGTTGAAATTATAAAAATATCAAAACCAACAGAGTTCAATCAATTTCTAACTTTTCAACCGCAATCCAATCGACAATTGCTGCAACTTTACAACCTAATGACTCATGGAATGCTTTAGCCCTTTTATTTTTCAGCTCAACAGTTAAACAAGGAGTGTAGTCGTCTTTAGCTAATTCCTTGAATAGGAATTGCATGGCTAGTTTTGCATATCCTTTGTTCCTGTGCTCCTTTCTGGTGTAGAGTGCGGATACTTGGCCGGATTCGGGGAGAATGACACCGGAAACGCACTGGTCATTTATGATCACACCGGCGGATGGATTGGCTTCGATGCATTTCGGCACGTCGGCCTCATCAGCATATTTCCAGTTGGAGGAGATAAAGTCGCTTTCCGTTTCGGGGATTAATCGTCGAATTGTGGCGTTTGGTGGGCAACTAGAAAAGAATTTTATTATTTTGTGCTAAAATTGCTAAATGTTTAGCTTTGTTACTTTATTGTGACATTTTTTGCGTCTTCCTTTTCCATATAAAATAGAACGCATGGATGCACTTCAGTCACATTTCCTTTTTGGTTTACGCTGATATCGAGAATGATATTTGAGATGTGTTTTTCCAACGCAATAAAAATGACTGAAGAGTCCCAATCAATCAGGGTTGTGGTGGAAAGATTCTTTTTAATTTTCAGAACTTCGGATTCCTCTAAGGATGCGGATGGGGCGGCGATAGAAATGTTGTCGGCACAATTCTGTCAGTTAGTAAATATTTTAGTCATTAAATTTATTTAAATTTTGATATTTCAATTACCTTTCGAACATGCTTCGAAAGAATCCATGTGTTGGGGTGAATTGCATCTCCCAAAATATAAAATTCTAGATACTCTTTCAGGCTCTGGCTGCTTTTAATTTGATTGGAAATCTGCGAATAGTGATTTTTACTTAAAAGATTGAGATTTTGTCTTTGCTTTTGGGAAGGGGTTTAACTTACAAAGCAATTTTGGGGATGCCGAGCCTCCAATAAAGGGAGTAAACTATCTGGGTTATCAACCCGGGTAAAAGGCTCCGGAATTACTTGTTTCACAGAAGTCATCTTTAGCTAATTTGCTTCCTTCAGCTGATGACTTTCTTTCATGTACTCAATAGCCTTGGAAAAATGTAGTGGAATTTGTGTATTTAGAACTAGGCAGTTGAGCTTCAATAAGCAGTTTTCTTAGCAGCCCTCTACAATGTAGAGTCTACACGCGCATAGCTCATCCATTTGACATAGCATGAAAATCAGTTTTGTGAAAGCTCGATTGCTTGCCAGAGAAGTGGTAGAAGCTAATGGAAGGATTAGAGCAATTAAAAATAATGTCTATATTTATGTTTCCTTGAAGTATGTAATTCAATTCGAAGAATGAATTAAAGTTTCCACTTTCTACGCTTGACCTCAGATTAAATAAAAATGTTATAAACTGCAATTCGCATTTAATTCTTAATGTTAAGCGATAGCTTCACTCCATACCACTGACAATTAACTTCAAAAATGAGATCATATTATCGTAACACGAATATTCTGTGTATAGCCTTGCTTCTAGCAACGGCTTTACTTTTTCTAACGACATTGAATTCCCATTGTCCACTTATAAAGCAACTCCAAAACAGATTTAATCGTAATCAATATAAGATGATAGTTGACCGAACAAAGTTTCCTTTCACTGATTTACAATCTAGTCGATCCAAGAAAGGAAGTGAATTCTGGAAGGCCCATAAACCAAGCTATCACTGCCCTCCATTACTTCTAGAACGAGTTGGAGGCTCGGGGCCTTTAAAGGATGGAGGGAAATGGGTATGTGGCTTGCAAACACTTGCCCAACGAACACACGAAGAAGGACACAGATGCGTAGTTTACTCCTTTGGCATCGGCAAAGACTCGTCTTTCGAGGCAGAGATTCTACAAAAAACATTATGCTCCGTTTACGCATACGACCCTAACGTTGAATCGATTGCGAATCCTTTACAAGGAGACAATTCAAGATTGAAATTTAAGAAAATTGGAATATCCGGGAAAAATTCTGTGGCAAGAAAGACTTTGAAAACTCTAATGGCTGAAAATGGGGATGACTTTATTGACATTTTGAAAGTAGATGTGGAAGGTCATGAATATGAAAGTTTTTATAAGATGATGAATGACTTTGAGGAGCTGCCTTTTGGCCAGTTACTCGTGGAAGTTCATAATGGGGTTTGGAAGCCAAAAGAGGTCACGAGAGTATTGGATCTCTTGCGGAATTTGGAGAGGAAAGGGTCCCGCATGTTTTCACTTGAGACTAATCCGAAAGTTCCTTACTACGCTTGTGAATACTCCTTTATCAACATTGCTTACCGGCCTTTGTTCCAAAATGTTAATTGATTTTATGTTTTATTGCGTTACTTAAGAAATATAAGTTACTGCAATAAAACCTCCAATATTTTTGCCTGTGTCTTATGAAATGAATTTAGATAATTTGTCTTACTGGTCTAAATTTGCTAACCTTTGGTCGGTGGTCATACCACACCAGAGCACTTTAAACATAAATAGCATCATGTAAATTATCACTTTTATGACCATGGTCAATGTCCAGAAATTTCAACTTATTTACCATCTAAATCATACCTTACGATACATCAGTTTTTTTTAGATATGTGGCTTCACGTTTTCACGCACTTCATTTAGTATGTCTTTGTTGCATTCACCAACATCATATCCCCATAACACGATCATGAGAGCTGAGAAAATACACTTCAATCTTACTCTCTGGGTCATTAGAACTACTGTTGATACACCATTTGGATTTGAATAGACTTACCACACACAACTAAATAGAATCAGCAGCTGCACAAATACCTCTTTTCTGCAGCAAAAATATTATTTGTTTTAATTTCAAATCAGTCCAATTGAAAAATGGAGAATGAAATTAAATGCAAGGAGCTTCCTCTGGAGGTAATCCGAATTATATAGTGTACTTCTTAGCAATAGGAAATTTAGCAAATTTTAAATAATTTCATTTAATTTACTTTGACATTTGAAGATTTGGAAG
The DNA here is from genome assembly GCA_027743725.1 of Rambutsinella grinnellia. Classification (NCBI taxonomy): domain Eukaryota; kingdom Metazoa; phylum Arthropoda; class Collembola; order Entomobryomorpha; family Entomobryidae; genus Rambutsinella; species Rambutsinella grinnellia. Next base: position 13,062 of record JAHZMU010001759.1, read on the forward strand.
CAGATCCTTTCCTACCTGAAATACGACCACAGACAGTTACTTGTTTGCCGGCATTTATGCACCTCCCTTAAATTTCTAACGGATGAAATTCTGACCGAAAACGTCTCCATTTGGAAACCCACATTCCATTCTGATTTTAACAGTTTTCTGAAGAAACTTGATGGTACAAGACTGTCAACGAGTGAGCAAGTCTCCTCATTCACTTCTCAAATGAAGGATAGTACCGGAAACCCTTTTCCAAACAGAACATTAATATTTGTCCCAAGAGATGATTTGCAGCCTAATCAGAAGCTAAATTTCTACAACACTTTTGTTGACATTGTGAAAAACTTTCAGAAAGATATTTTTACCTTAATCTACGCCTTCAACGATGGAGACGATGACATCGACTTTCTCCTCCAATTTGTCAACATATGCAAACTAACAAATCTAAGAAGTCTGACAATTTACAAGGAAAGTTGGAATTTTCTGTGTTCTGGAAAATCAGCAAAATTACTCGTGGAAATGACTTCAATGCGAGACTTTCGTGTTTCGGATAAAATCAGCGAATTGCAAATATTCTCCAAATTCTCCCACCTCCCATTATTTTACATAATGTCAACTTTGGATCCAATCATGAAATCTGTCAAGAGGCTCAGCTATTCCTTCACATTCCGGGCTAACCCTCCTATTCAAAACTGCTTTCAAATTGAAGAGAATCGAGCGAGACATTTCTGTCCAAATTTAGAAAAGCTAAAACTAGTCTGTCCTGATTGGAAACTGCTTGATCACTACTGTAAACCTGTAGGGGAACACATTCCTCCGCCATTAAAGGAGCTTTGCCTAAAATTTCCGTTTAGAACTGGACTTGCTGGTGACATTGCCCTTCCACAATTCGAGATTGGGAGAAAGGTTCCAGAAATTCTAAACACTTTGGATGAATACCCTCAACGAGAGACAATTCGCGTGTTTCATTTGGACATAGATGAGGAGCTATTGTCTACTGATGTTCGGCTTGATCCTCCGATAAATGTTAACCTAAAATATCCCAAGTTGAAAAATCTAATCTTAAGTTTTAGCATTATTTTTCAGTGGATAAATTTGACTAAAAGGTTGAAGACGAAATTTGATAATGTGGAGAAGCTCACAGTAATCCTCCGTCCCAGGAATATTGAAGAAAGGACTGTAGAAAATTTATACAAAAAGATTATGATTTTATGGATATACTTTCCAAATATTCAACTTATTCATGTTCCATTTTATGGATGGAAGTTGCGAAGAGGACAGACGCTTAGGTTTGAATGTGAGTAAAATGTGTGATATCTCAAGTTTTTGTTATTTCAGTTAACTTTATTCTTTTGCATTGATTGAAATTCGATTCTTAATTATAATTCCCTTGCTTACATACACGTTAGGTTTAATTCCACAAAGAAAGCAACGGAATATGGCATTGTTGAGCATCTTCTTAAAACTACCTTAAAATTAGAATTGACTAAATCGCACTCCATTTCATTTACTCGGATTCGGATGAAAATCGTTCACTCGCATACCTTATCTTATTGTACCATAAACGTCTAAAATTATCATTCAACTTAATTGCTCATATCTAAAATTATATTAACGGATAATTTCATTGGTTTGACTATTTATCGAGTTTCTCCAAGTGTTGAGAACAAAGTGAGCTCCTTTCTCTCCGACCATGATTGCTGGATAATTTGTATTACTAATTGGTACTTTTGGTAACACCGAGGCATCAATCACTCTCAATCGCTTTGTGCCAATAACCTTCAGTTCTGTATCAACAACTCCATCTTTCGATCCCTTTTTTCCCATCGAGCATGGGCCAACAATGTGGTGGAGGGTTAGGGAATAAGATCGAATGAAGCACTCCCAATATTCATCAGATCTAAATGTAACATGTTCACATCCGGGGAAAACGGCAGTTGTGAAGTGCGCTCCTATGGTTTGGAATGAGGTCGAGTTCTCCACTAAATTTACGGCCATTTTAACCCCTAAAATTAAGAATTATGACCAAAGATTAAATTTTGTCATCTCAAAATATTTTGGGAGGGAAGAACTATTACCTTCAACTAAAGTCTTCACATCGTACTCATTATCTAAATACTTGGGATCAATCAAGAATTCGTCTGAGAATCTATTTCCACTCAATCTCATAGTGCCCACTGCTTTAGGCCTGGCCAAGCTAACAATAATTTGGAAAGAGTCCTTCCCCTTATCTTCTGCAAAGTATTTTCGCATCATATCCTGTCTCACGTGGAACCCGTGAGCCATATCATCATCCATTCTGGAGTAGACACCATTTCCCAAAAAGATATATTGTATATCAGGCCAGTCGCCTTCCCCATTTTGCTTTGCCATTGAAGTCGCGACAAAACCAACTGCTGAAGTTCCAGAGGAACTGAGCTCCCCAGTCCCCTTTTGTGTAAAATCAACAAAAGCCTGGAAATACATTTATGATTAGCTATTTTGTACACTTTTTAGTAAAAATACACGAGTAAATTTTATAACCTGTGAATTGATATCTCTGTCAAATAGCATGGACACAGGCTTGTTAACCACGAAAGGTCCTAAATATGAAGAAATATATAGCTTAAGTAAATTCGGAGACAAATTAAGTAAAAATATTTAAAAACTTACCCAAATATGTTGAAATATGGTCCTGAAGAAATATGAAATTGAAATAATTTACTAATAATTAATCATTCAAAATAATCGAAAGAGATATGAAATACCTGAAGATTCTCTCCTACAGGAAGATCAGCTTTTACACGAACACCAACTTGTTCCAAATGCTCCTTACGGCCAATCCCAGATAACATAAGAAGTTTAGGACTGCCTATTGAACCCCCAGAAACTATAACTTCTTTTGATGCATACGCCACCTTCCTTAATCCATGTCTTTCGTATTCAACTCCATAAACTTCATTGTCTTGACCTCTCATTAAAATCTAAAAAGATTCGCATTGTAAAAAATCAGAAAATCTAAATCAATAGAATTTATTTTAAAAAAAACTAACCTTTGTCACGACAGAGTACTTATAAATGGTAAGACTCCGTCTGTTTCGAATAGGCTCTAAGAAAGCCTTGTAAGTGCTCACTCTTCTGCCATCCTTGATCGGGTAGTAGATATGAGAAAAGCCTGAGCAATTGCATTGAATAATTTGCACGTGTGAAACAGTCACATTTACTAATCAGGCGGTTTCTCACAATCGCCTTTAGATGCTACAATATCAATATCAATCTCAAAATCAATGTCATACTTACCTTCATCAAATCTGGCATTTAAGTCAGTTCTTTTGTATCCCATTTCCTCTCCTGCGCGAACAAAGTATTCTCCCATGCCAGTATATGGTGGAAGTGCCACTCTCATATCGCCCCCGTGGCCATGATATTGATCTATCAATAGTGTGAATTAGAAAAATTATGTAAAGTTACAACTCTGTGTCATTCGATCTCTAATGAGATGCAAAAACTAGTACTTCTCACCATTATCCCACTCTCCGTGATAATCCTCGACACTCTTGAAATGTTTGAGGACACCATCAAAGCTCCATTCTTTGTCTCCAGTGATGTTTGCAATGTAGTCGTAGTCTTTTTGGTGACCCCTAAGATGATTATACTTAGAAATTAGTACGGTACCAAGCACAAGTGTAGTCATCTAAAGAATGGAAATTTTACCTGAGATGGATTAAGAAGTTGATATTGCTGGTGCCTCCTAGAACCTTTTTGTTCAATTTAAATTTATTTTTG
>JAHZMU010001760.1:0-11199 GCA_027743725.1 Rambutsinella grinnellia
CACGAAAAGGAGAAAGAGGTTGTGCATAAGTTTTTAGCGTGTTGGTGTTGGAGGTAAGTGTAAATATACCGCACCACCCCAACCCGTGGCTTATATGAGGTTTTGGCGTTTCATGGGGTATCAAGCTCATCTCTTACCTACAAGCATTCAATCGGGTCCCAGACTAGAGCGGTCAACCGATTTTCTCTTCTTATTTGCTAGTGATGAAAATGCGGGAGAAAGAGGGAAACAAAAAGTTTGTTATGATGGGAATGCTTTTATTCTCAATCAATAACAGCATTCATTTCGTCACTCCTTCTTTGTGAAACGTTTCATCTCCCGAAAAGTTCAGCCAGAACTTTAAAAGTGCTTTTAAATTTAAGTTTTGATTAGAGCTCCAGTTAAGTTGATATTAAATAGAAGAAAGATTAAAGTTGGAAGAGGTGCATTTTGATAACGAGTGCTTTAGTGGTGGTTTTTCGTGCGCTCTGGACTTTGATCTGGAAAAATTACTGATCCGATTTCGAACATTTTAATTTTTAAGAATCAAGTGGGCCCCTGAAAAGTGGTTTTTGTTAGGCTCATAAAGTCCTGCTAGTGCATTTTGTTCCAAACAACTTTGGCTTCAAACTGCTCGAGGTTGTTCATTACCTGAATTCAAGGTTCTTTAGAGGTTTCCAACTCATTTGATCGAAGACTAATTCCATTGCTCAAAGGTTTTCCGATGGCAAATAATAAAATTGGTAAGATGTGAAACGAATTATTTTGTAGGTTAATGATTAGTACGTGATATAAATTCGTATTTTTTATTTTTTTTTAGGAAAATGCAAGATCACGGAAGTCCGCAGATCTGACGGAGATGCATCTGCCAATAGCAGGAAAGCAAAAATTATAGTATTTTTCGAGTGGGAGCTTCAATTGAAATGGACAGCAAAGGTCCCTGGTGAAGAAAAAAGTATTGAAGGAACAGTTGAGGTACCCAATTTAAGTGACGAGAACTCCGTCGACGATCTCGATGTAAGCAGCAGTCAGTCTAAAAGTGAATTTAAATACTATTTGAAGATAATAAACTATTGTTGCATTATTGACATTCCAGATTCAGTTTTTGACTGAGAATACTTCTAAAGCTGCCCTATTAATGAAAGAGGCGTTGCGGGCTGAAGGGACAAAAGTAATGAAAGATGCTCTACAAAATTATATTGACGCTTTGAAAAGAGGTAAGAGATAGCTACTAGTTTAACTTTTTACCTTGTGAATGTATGATTATTTTAAATTAATGTTCATTGCAGAATTTTTATTGGAAGATTTTCTCCTCCAGTTAAAAGCTTTGGAGGTTGCCAAGAAAGAAATTGAAAAAAGGGAAGAGAAGGCTGAAGAGTTGGAAGCAACGATGAGGCAGAAAGCATTAATTCTTGAAGAATTGTACGCGGACTTAAAGGAGGATCGTCGCTTATTGGAGGAAGAACGCCAGAAGATGTTTGAAAGAGAAGAGAAGCAAGCACAGGAAGTAATTGCGCTAAAGAAAAAAATGAAGCGTTTAGAGGATAGCAATTTTTCTGTCGCAATCCAGCGATTTTGAAGGAGTTTCTGAGAAACGAATTAAGAAATTAAGTGCTTAGAGCGGAGTTTTCTCATTTGTATCGAGACATCAAAGTTTCTTCAGAACAAAGTGACGAATGTGTGCTGCTATCAGACTGCAACCAATGAATTTAAGATGCTTATGGATAGATGTAATTATAATTTAACTTGTCAAACGGTGCCATTATTACATTAACTGCCAGTTAATTTTTAAAATATTAAGTTGATAAGATTTTGATAATTTTATAGTGAGGTTAAAAAGACAAGGTGAATGACAAATTCTTGATATTTTAATGTGCAATTTAATTAAAAGTTATACATATCTAAACGTTATGAAAGAAAATGAAATTCTATGAGTGGCCTGTCTTTTTTGCTTGAGCTTCATGGCTTGAACTAAAAGAATAGTTAGATGAAAGGGGAGTTTTTAGACAGGGAAAGTTTCAAGTTCTCTATAGACTGTCAGAAGCAGAGTAGCCCATCCAACTCTCGACAAATTACCACTCTTTGGGGTGAAAATAAATTGACAGGAAACGCAGATAATTGAATTTTGGATGGAAGAGGAGGAACGTGCAGCAAAATTATTTTCTATTTGCACTCTCTTCATAAAATATGTAATTTTGTATAAAAGACAAAGTATTTAAGAGTATACAAGTAAGGGTAGAAATCACGTAGTCAGAATAGAAATATGTTTTGTCGATACAGCATTTGTTATTTAAGACTGATTTTACTTTTGAATTCAAATGTTTGCCGTAAAAGATTGTATGATAAAGTCTGTCCGATGCAAATTGCAACAATAAATAAATTTCTGTAAATATTTCTGTAAGTGTTGAGAGTAGAAAACTATGAACATGTAATCGTATTTAATCTGAAAAAGTTGTCGTAGATGAGGAAATTAGAAGAACGCTGTAACAAATTTGTAGACAGTTTAGCTTAAGATGAACTTTGGTGGTGAAAACTTATAAGAAGACTAAAAAGCATGTAATTTAGGAAAATAAATTGTAAATGATCTTCAATTAATTCTAAAATATTTACATGACTTTATTTTTTCACTTTAGATTTGGGCTACTAAAATAAGTTAACTAATATGGCATTGCGTCAAGGTTTCCGCTTCCTCTCCATTAGAAATCCCCTTACAATAAGTCCCAGCAAGATTAACACGAATGTATAACTCGACGAATCAGCGTCTCGCAAGTCACGTTTATGACGCTGAGCCTTTCTCTTTTTTTCTTTTGCTTCTTGCTCATTTGATAAATGTTAGCATACATCCTTGTAAGAAAAAAGTATGACAGCTGCCGTTTAATTTTGAATTGTATAAATTCATTTATTACTTTGCGTATATTACAGTTAACTTTTTATAACAGGTTGAGATAATGGAAGTTAGTGAGGTATAAAAAGTGCAGAATAAAATGAGAGAATGAAAATGCATAGTCATTAAATTATTCATTGTATCCTTTTAATCAACATTTGCTATTTCTACTTGTACAAATGAAGTAGCCTGAGTTTGTGCATACTTTTTGCGAATTAAGTGAGCTCATGAAAATCTTCTCCTCATGTGGCCAACAAGAATCATGCAGTTTACATTCATTTTCTGGACATGAATTTTAAAAAGTACGTTTGCTTCTGCCTGAGTAAACTTGAACTTTTGTGTGAATTAAAATGGTAACAAATAAAGTGTGATCTTCAATTTCTTATGTAAATACTCGTCATTTATTAATAATTACATGCTACATTCTATATTATATATTTAATTCTATTTAAAGCAAAAATATTTAGATTAAAGTCTAGCACTTATCACCTAATTCTAATTAAACCCATACTATCCACGCGCTACGAATCACACAAATTTTTAAAATTCATAGCATATTATTACATAATACCCAAATTCGTTAAAACTGTAATATATTTAAGTACAAAATTTCCAGACATTATCTATTAACCAATTTACCACTTTAAAGAATTTTACCACTCGTGTCAATACCTCTTACTTCACCAGTATTTAACCCCGTTCGGAATTTACCTGCTCACCAAAAGAACAACGTTTGTGCTCTCAAGATAATTTCTAGCATCTATCTACCCACAAACACTTCAAGTATAAATAAATTTAAGTTGCAGCATAAAAATTATAAAGAAATAAATTTTTTATAAAGTCAGAAAAATTGTTTCTAATTTGATACTTTAACGAATTGGCTTAAATGAATGACTCGCAGCGAACTGACGTGCTTTTTTGTTATTTTTTCTAGAAAATTCTTTCTTGTTGGAGTCTTTCTTTGATTCTACTGTGGAATTTTGCTTGTTTGGGTTATAATTTTTTAAACGTACAATTAATCGAACCTTAATAAATGCTTTCAATATCTTTTTATCGACTTGGGGAAACTGCGCTTCAAATAAATTTTGTAAAATCGTAGTAATGTTTGACTTATTCACAATAAATCCAGTGGTGCATTTTTTAATAAAAAAATCATTGCAGCGGAAGACTGTGTCACGCAGAGTTTGAGAAGGCACCATTAATCCCCCTCGTGATAAAGAATGTACCCATTTATAGTTTCCTGCGTCCTTTAAGGGCACTCGCCTTGTAATATCACCCATAGTAATTCCGTGATCCCGGTTTAAAGTAAATGCAACATAACCAGCTAAGTGGTTAAGAGCCTCACCTTGGAACATTCCAGGTGTCAGTTCCGGCTCTTTAATATCAGCGTAGTTTTCATTTTCGTGTTCGATATCACACACAGGTTCAGTATTTTCAGTCGTCGCATATTCAAATAACTTCGAAGTAGCAAATGTCACATGTGTCTCATCAAATTTTACATTTGATGACATGGGAGGCTTGATTTTAGCACCAAGGAGAAGTTTTTTCATTCTTTGGTTAAAGGAGCTAGGAGTTGGGTGGTCATATGTTCCTCCCATTTGCCTAATGACCGAAAACAAGCTCTCCAATGGATCTTGATTTAATCGTCTTGTTAATATGTATGACACACCGTAATTGGATTTTAAATCCTCATATAAGTTTCGTAAACTACGAATGGAAATTAGGAAGCCGTTTTGACATGGCAAAGGATTTCTCAAAACATGCAGTCTTCCCTTGCTTGCACACCTCATTGTACTTATTAAATTTTCGGCAGCAAGAAGTGCCTCATTTTGTTTAACTATATTTAACCCATAACCACCTCGAATTGGCTTGTCACTATCCGAAGGAATTTTGGAGTTGAGGACGTCAATTGCATCGTTCAATGTTTGGAAAAACTCCTCAACTATAGGAGACTCTGGAAACACCATTCCTGCCAATTTTGCAGTGTGATTGGAGAATAATCTCATTGCAGGAGCCACTTTCATCGCCTCCGCACCTACGAGGTTTAAGCTTGCGAAGGATAACTTTGGACATAACTTAATCTCATCATTGTCGCGAGCAAGCATATGCGCTACAAGCTCCTTCCCAATTAGTGTGCGAGGTTTATCTGCTAAAACCCAACCTGTCTGTACTAAATGGTTACGTAATAGTTTGACCATGTGGGGAATGTCAGCGAAAGCATGAACTTTGTCGCCACCAATTTCGGCAAAGGGCTGGGTTGGTGAAATTCCTAACTCATTTAACAATTGTTGATTTGTTCCACCGAGATCACACACAATGCCTTTCACGATAAAACCTGCGTCACGAATTTTTTGAATGATAAATTCTAAAAGAGATTTTGTCATTTTAGTGTCGTAATTGTAGTAAATTGGCTGGCGCCAGCCTTTGCATATTCCTGATACCAAAACAACCTGCGCCTTAGAATGGGGACTTATAATTGTGTCAGTAGACTTATCCCAGTCTAATTTCTTGGTAACAGACATTTCATCAAAGCTTACTACGCAAAGCTTGTCAAAGTCTGGCATTGATTCAGCCTGTTCGCCCATAAAACGTAGGGCGGGGGTAATAAGTCCGGGTGATATTTTGTACTTATGCAAGTATGTTCTTAATGTTCGCTCTGCGGGAAGTGGAAACTTCAAGCTCTCCCTAACCATCGAATATGCTTTGCGAGATGTGGATGAAAGGGCTATACCTTTAAGTATATCTTCTTTTCCCCATCTACACCGTTTTCCTGCAAGACGGGTCTTTTGTGCCGGAGTTAGGGGCATGGTAATAGGTTCATTTGAGTTTAACTTTGTTTCCAGCTTTTTAACTTTGTTTACTAGCCGCTTACATCGAGATCTTTGACATATGACTGCTCGCCTTGACTTAGTTTTCACTTCTTTAAGTTTCTGTTCTAGGATAGCCTTTTCCTCCTGAACTAGGTTAAAATTCGCAACCTGTTCCTCATGCTTTAATTTCAGCTCTTCTACTTCGCGTTTGGTTTCATCCAACTCGCAAGTTGATAAAGCTGCTTCAGGGAAAAATACAGATGGATTGTCTGAGAAAGATGCCGATGAGTTGAGAGATTGAGCGGAATTATGATTTTGGTTTGTGGATGGAGCTGCAGTAATGTTTTGAAATGGCTTTGTTAAATTTTGCGATGGAAGTGCATCGTGTTTTAGCCTCGGTATATACTCTACACCTGCTGCTTCAAAAGTCAGATTTTTTTGGTAATCATCTGGGAGGAAATGGAGTGAGCATATATGCGCTTTTTCGCCTTTTTTAAGAAGATTAACCCCGCACAAGTTAGCCCATCTTTCTCCATAACTTGTTGAAGGAAACGTATGAAATCTGACATTTGGTGTTTTTCTCTTCCCGGAATTGTAGCTTTTGCACCACCTCACTGCACAGCAAGGCATTGCTGATTAATGGGCAAATGTCGATTAATCTTAAGTTTGAGATATTTAATAGGAAATAGTGTGTCGGAAATTATTTCACGTGGATATATTTCTGTCGCTGTAAACACACTTCAAAGGACGTTTTTTTCTGATATTATTGTATGTAGCACAATGAAATCGTTCTTTTGGGTAATATTTTGGGCTGTTAGAATAGACAATTTAAGTCTGAAGTAGTTAATATTTTGTGTGAAGATTTTAAAAATATTTTAATATTTTTTTGCTTTCTCCTCAGATGATAATTCAGCTCTTCTTTGTACTCTCTTTATATCTCAATTTGTTGGAAACCTCAAACTCTTTAGGTTGAGCACGCTACCTGCGTTTTAACTTTCTTATTCCGGCATGAAAAGTGCCTTTCCTGACTTTCCTATTTCGCTCTCCCTTAATAGGTAAAAATTAATTAGTTAATTGCCTTAAATCTAATACTGACTCTACAAGTAAATCAAATTGGCCTATGAGAATTTATACTCGTGTTAGAAATATTCAAACCTTCCTTTTATCTACTATGATGGTTAACGATTCCCCGTTTATGTTACTCTAAACTTGCAAAACTGTCAAAACAGAATTATTTGCTTGAGAAGAAAAAACTATTCAGTTCATTCGATTGTGTGGATTTCTCTCGTCCTCGTTCCAGATTGGAAAAATTGAAAATTGCAACTGAAAAATGTAAACCAGATTTTGTCCAGAAAGTAAATGTCTTTTGTATAGCTTTACCTATACACCTACTATTTACAATTTTAACTACAGCTTCCCCTGTATTGTAACTGATCTTGCTCTGCTTAATTAATGAAACCTTACACTCTATCACTTCTTTAAAAAATCTGATCCGCTTTTAATAGCTTACGCCTTCTAATCAGTTCTTTCGATATCTTACTAAAATTATCAATCAGAATCCTTTTTGAGCGGAGACCCCTAATGACTAACTGTACAAGCCAAGTTTATATCAACTTTCTTGAAAAGGTACCCTTGTGCTAACCTAAACTAATTTTAAAACTTAAATTGCAAGTGAAAAATGTAAACCAGATTTTGTCCAGAAAGTAAATGTCTTTTGTATAGCTTTACACCTACACCTACTATTTACAATTTTAACCACAGCTTACCCCTGTATTGTAACTGATCTTGCTCTGCTTAATAAATGAAACCTTACACGCTATCACTTCTTTAAAAATTCTGATCCGCTTTTAATAGCTTACTCCTTCTAATCAGTTCTTTCGATGTCTTACTAAAATTATCAATCAGAATCCTTTTTGAGCGGAAACCCCTAATGACTAACTGTACAAGCCAAGTTTATATCAACTTTCTTGAAAAGGTACCCTTGTGTTAACCTAACTAATTTTAAAACTTAACCTAAACTAACCTAAACCTTAAGCCTAACCTTAACCCCAATCGCTTCCCCCCAATTAATTCCCCAAGCAAAAATTTGTTTTTTGATCGAACTCGTGCCCCAATTAAAAATGTAAAATGACTGATTTTTTATTGCAACAAAGCCCTAATATCACGATTCCCCTGTACTATCCTCCCAAATAATTCAAACACTAACTTATAAAATTCTCAATAAAACCTTTTTTGTCTCAATTTACTTTCCCCAAGAAATTCTCCGATTCCCCCGAATCTTATCCACCTTAATGCCTTACTAGAATTCAGCCTTAACCAAAGATGTTTGCAACTCAACTACCGATATTGCGTCCAATATGGTAAATCAAGATATTATCTTTTCTCCTCCTCACTGAAAGCCTATCCAATCCCTTAAAAACTATTGCTTAGACTAAAATGATTTAACTTTTTTCAAACTCTTTCAAAGTTGCCAATAAAAAAAACTTTCTCATCTAACAAGAATCACTATTTCTGTCTGACTTGAGTCAACCTCCTCCGCTTTTTTCAATAACCTCTGCTTAACCTTTCCCTTGAAATTCCAATTTGTCCACGGCTTTCTCCAATCAATAAAACCTTATTAGGACTATATATGCACCTTATCTGAACTTAAACTACTAAAAGCCTCATGTGAAATTCTATTATATAGGTATTCAGATATTTTAGTATACGGTGAAAGCTTTACAGGATGTTAACACTGACAAATTTTTTACCTTTTCAAAAGCTATTATTACGAAATCAATTCGACATTGAAAATATCCTCTTCCCTAAGCCCTACTTCTAGCCACTTTAAAGTACCAAATGGTTAATTCTATATTACTTCAAAAACACAAAAAATGTCCTGCTGTACAATAATTGTCGTATTTGTGTATGGCCAAGCCGGTGGGTATTTAACCTCACCTCCTATATTAAATTGCTTATGATACAAACTCTTTAAGCGGAGACCCCTAATGACTAACTGTACAAGCCAAGTTTATATCAACTTTCTTGAAAAGGTACCCTTGTGCTAACCTAAACTAATTTTAAAACTTAAGCTAAACTAACCTAAACCTTAAGCCTAACCTTAACTTCAATCGCTTCCCCCCGACAAATTTTTTACCTTTTCAAAAACTATTATTACGTAATCAATTCGACATTGAAAATATCCTCTTCCCTAAACCCTACTTCTACCCACTTTAAAGTACCAGATGGTTAATTCTATATTACTCCAAAAACACAAAAAAATGTCCTGCTGTACAATAATTGTCGTATTTGTGTATAGCCAAGCCGGTGGGTATTTAACCTCACCTCCTATATTAAATTGCTTATGATACAAACTCTTTTTACTTCTCTTTAAGCTGATATTATATTCAATTTATACAAAAATGTACATTCCTTCTTGCTGCTCCTCCTAAAACTCCTGATATTTTTTAATGGTGATAAAAACCAAAGTATGCCAGCGAAATGTAAACTATTCTCGATTAAAAATTACCACTTCTTAACTACCTTACTTTTATCTTAACAAGCTTATTCAAAATTTTTGGTATTAAGCAAGTTTTTTCGCAACCTTTTATATTGCTTGTGCTGTTCAAAATTGCATAGATCGTTCTTTTTCGTTTTACCAAATGTATGGATTTTTTCTTTACCCTTTACTTTTGTAGGGTTCTACGGAAATTTCTATAATATAATATCAAATGTTTAATCTTAAAAATATTGTATCACTCACCGGAACAGTTAACTTGACTTTTTCAATCCAAAATCCTTTAAGAGTTGTTTTTGAGATAAGCTAATCCATCCAGGACAAAGTTGATCTTTTTTTATACGAGTGTTTTACAGCTTTTACCTCTTCACTTAACTAATCTTTCGTCAAAAATACGATATGACAATTTGCTCATACTTGTAAAATATTAAATACAATTAATAAGTGCTTGCTCTTCAATCTTTTTAAATGCAAATGAGTTTATAACTTATCCTAGGAGAAAATATAGAATTGGAGCGCAGCTCTTAAATATTTATAAAAACAGTCAGTCAGTTTCGTGTATTGAAATTTACATGTTTTATCCCATACCTCACCCTGATTTGGATTAGATTAGATTTTTAAATACAGGTTTACAGTGAACAATTGATTCAATGAAACATTTGACAGAAATGCTTTAAATTAACCAGAAAACCTAATATTTAACATCCTCACGTTCCCTAACATTACATTTATACCTTTTGACTCTCTTCTTCTGACTCAAAACTCAACTCAGGAAATTGCATAGATTTCTACTTTTCCCCACGATCAAGGTAACTTTTATACTTGTATAATTAAATACTCAGAGAAAATTACAATTCATCAAATACAAACTTAATAAGTCACTGATTAATAATACAAGTTGCTAAAAATCTTTTCAAATTGTAAATTTAAATTATGGACTTGTGCTAAAATTATAATTTAGACTGATTGATTTTAAACACTTTGGTTGAATAAATTAAGGTATTTTTAAGGCTCTACACAAACAACTAGTACTACCCTCCCTACCTAAATGCACAGAATTGTTTCCAAAAATTAATTTTAAATTCACTTCTTATTTTGAGCTCCGTCCCCCATTAGCTGATCCACTTTGGATGACTTTGGCAAAAATGCACGGATTGAATCACATGACGAAACTTCTTGATCTTCAAAAATGCATTTCCAGTTAAGTAGCTTGACGATTAAAACTTGAACTTTAACCTCTGCCCCCGCCGTTGCGATGACCGCTCACCCTCATTAAAGTCTAATTAACTTTCCACCCACTTTGAGTCACTCCTTCGTAAAGTCCCCACTCAGCTCCAGCTCTTAACTGACATTTAATGATTTCTCCAACCCATTCCCAACGCTTCACAAATTCACTTCATCATCCACTTGTAGCCTTAAACTAGTCCATTAAAGTTAATTATAAAAGGAGTAGAGAAATCGCCTTTTCTTCATACGAAACATTCAGAACTGCTGGAGAATTGGTAGCCCGTCCCGCCTCCTTCAAAGATACTCGGACGCCTTTCACACTGTCAAGAGGGATCTCAGCCAAATGATTTTGTTTTCCTTATCTTCATCCCTACGAGAAATGGTTAATCACATTATTTTTTTAAAGATTATTTATATTCATCTGTTTAGAACTAAATGTAAGTATGCAATTTTTACTGTTCTAAACTGCAATTATTCACTTACAAGTTGACAAACAGGGAGTGTATTGGCCTCCTTCACTTTCAATGGACCCGGACTTGCCACCTGATTCTTGTTCGAATTCCTAATTATATCAGAGGAAGACATATTGGTCAGTTACCTGAACTGCTTGTACTAAACATCATTTAGGAATCAACTTACAAATCTCTCACGACTCCAACTTTCGGTTTCGGAGAAGAATAAAACTTCTCCGTTTCTTCGAACAAAGCTAGTGAAAGGCTTTCACTGAAAGCTGACTGTGATTCATGGAATTCCAGCTTGCATTCAAATCTTTGACATCCCTATTAAAAACAGTTACATATAAC
>JAHZMU010001761.1:0-35756 GCA_027743725.1 Rambutsinella grinnellia
TGGCTTTCATATTCAGTACAAAAATGAAATCAAAATACTAAATATTAGAAGTAATAACAGTCCAAAGTCACTCAAAATATCTCGCGCAGCCCTTAGTAATGATTATTCTGATGATTGTTCGGTAAATTTTTCCGATGATGATTTTGGCAATGATACGTCAGATTCAAGCGACAGCTCATCTGAAAGCTCGGCACTTTCAAGTCCAGTCATTATTAAGATAAGGCATATCAAATTAGAAAAAAGTATAAAAGGGACTACAACGAAAGAGAAAAAGCGTCCGACGTCCAGCACAACAGCGAAGTGTCCAAAATGTTTTAAGGTATTGGGCAGCAAGACAAGCCTGAAAAAGCACATAGATGAAGTTCATCATCGCCAAAGGCCCTTCAAGTGTTCCAAATGCCCCAAGGCATTTAGTCGGAAGACAGATTTAGGACGTCACATTAACAGTGTTCACCTCTGTCTAAAACCATTCAAGTGCTCTACATGTCTTTAAGATTTCAGCCAAAAGGATCATTTACGTCAGCACATTGATATAGTCCACCTCAAGCTCAAACCATTCGAATGCGATATTTGTGACAAGTCTTTCACACGCAGGAATTTCCTCCGGGACCACAAAATAAAGAGTCATGACCAACAAGTTCAAATATAAATAAGTTGGAAATTTGAAAAGACAATTATTGGTTGTTCATGAGAATAAAAGGTGGCAGACTGCGACATAAGCTTCAGGTATATATCAGCCCTTGGTGAGCATTATAAATTAAACCATCCAAATTTTACCATGCCCGTTAAAGGGAAACCTACAAGAAGCACTGGTTATTTAAGAACGGTTCAAGATGGAGAGATTGTGATGGAGTGTGAACGTTGTGAAAGTAAATTTAAAAGTGTGGATCAAGTCATAAAACATATTAAAAGTGAACATGCTGAGGAATTTTTCTGTGAAGATTGCGGATATTCGACTAATATTAAAGAGCATTTTGAAAGACATGTTAAGCGTGTACATAAAGGAGACATGAAGTGGACAATGGACAAAATGGAGGAGTAAAAAATAGTGTAAAAAATGAAAGTGATGATAAGCATGATAATCCTGAATTTATCCTTCCTTAAATTATAACCATTATATTTTTTTGATAATTCAGTTCTAAATAAAATTTGCAAACGTTGCGAAATAAGTTTGTTGACTTATAAGCCATTACTCTATATCTGACAAGCTTTCGTCACTTTCAAATGACATTGCTCATTATGACTTTTTTTACGGAAAGCTTCTATACGCAGTTACTTATTTCATTTGCACGCCTTGTTTTTTTCGCAGCGGTGCACTGACTAGTTTGATGTGGCAAAACAAAGCACATCATCCTGAAGTAAACCAAGCGTGGACTATGCTCCTTCCTCCACCGCTTTGTTTTGACGGGTGAAAGAGTCCAATTCTATTTCAGTCAGCGAACTACGCAACAGGTTTTGTAGGTGGAAAATGTTGTAAATATTATTGTTGTGAGTCTGAATCAGCGAATGGCTGGCGCTGGATGATATTGGCAATGTCATATTGCTATATGGCATATACCTATAAATCCAGTTTTACCAATCTTTGTCCTTCCTGATTGGCAGTCTTTAATGTAGAGATGCACATTTTGGATTTTTTGCTGCGCATAAAAATTTGTAAAGAGAATAGAATGGATGGACGCCAGCACAAAGTTTGGTTTTAGACTGGAGCTCATTTCATAACATCATAAATAGTAAACAAGTCATTCATAAGCGGCTCAGTCCTAAACTTTCACTCTAACGAGTAATACAAGAAAAATTTGAGAAAAGTAATAGGCAAAAATATTTTAAGATGGGAACAACTGCGGGTCTTGAGGCACTTCGCCGTTTAAGCTCTGTCGCATTAAGCTCAGCGGTAAGCACAATTATTTTTATTAAAATCGTGTCAGATTTGCTTTAAAATTTTTTGTCT
Organism: Rambutsinella grinnellia; assembly: GCA_027743725.1. Classification (NCBI taxonomy): domain Eukaryota; kingdom Metazoa; phylum Arthropoda; class Collembola; order Entomobryomorpha; family Entomobryidae; genus Rambutsinella; species Rambutsinella grinnellia. Next base: position 1,949 of record JAHZMU010001761.1, read on the forward strand.
CCAGACAAGGCTAAACATTTCCAACCCTGTGGCGTCAACCTTCCCGAATCATTTGAGTAAGCAAGGGACTACCACGTTCGGGTCACCGCGCGTCTCCTCTCCCGGTTTGAAAAATGAAGTGCTCGAAAGCGGAATGATTGCTCAATCAACTTATGCCACAGTTCACAATCTGTCTAGCAAAAGCCTCTTTTTGACCGGGGTCGCTTGTAAGTCGGGTGGCTTTAAAAGCTCATTTCCCTATTTGGGAACGAGAAGCGCTTCCGGCTTTGAGATGGAGGGCTACAGCTGCGAAAAGGGATCTGAGGGAAGTGTCACTTACTCAAGTGGATTTACCTGGGTCACTCTTTTTAGTGATAACCCGGCTACAAGAGATAATCAGGTTACGGCCAGCAGCAGTTCTGACTTAATAGTGGAGTCCATGTTGGACCCGGGAGAAAACAGGATTAAATATGTTATTCGGGATAATTGAAGGAGAATTAAAAAGACAAGTCATCCTATTACGACTTAATAGATAATTTGTAGAACAATTTAAAAGTAGAGGAATTTAATAATTTCATACGTTTTTAAGCTGATATTTAGAAGAAGCCAAACTTTATTGTTTTTTAAAGATTATGAAATGAATAAATAAATTAAGCTGAGCATTTTTACTCTTAAGAAATTTATTGCAAAGCCAATTTTACTTGAAGACAAAGCATGAAAATATTTTGGAATGGCAATGCTGGAATAGCAGGGAAGCTCTTTCATTTCTACTCTTTCCTTGCATGATTTTGAGTAAAATGTGCAGCATTTATCTGCAATCCTGCAATCCAAGTCAACTGCGATGTTTTCTCTCATATTTATAACAGCAGCTGATGGATTGCTATAAATTCTAAAATTCCTTTAAAAAATTACTTAATTTTGCAAAATGAACACAATCAAAGTAGAAGTTGAAGAGAGCGAACTGGGGCTCGAACATGATTGTTTGAATTGTTTCATTTGCCTTCAACCAGTTGGCCAAATTAATGAAAGGGAAGTCAATTCAGTAAATTTCTTTTTCAAATATTAAGAAATAAGTGGTCGAACCGATAATACATTTGTGTGTGATAAATGTGAGGATAAGCTAATCAAATTTGGGAAGCTTTGTAATACTTTGGAGAAAGTTAGACTGGAAGTGGATTACTTGTTGGGGGTTATTCAAAATGCAATTTCCAATTCAAATAAAAACTTGGACCCGGCATCTGTTGGATTAGCTTGTGTGAGAGAATCAGTTGTGAAGAAATGTAAGAAATAAATTCAAAATACTCGTGATTATTTGAGACAATTGTAGTCTAAAGTTTAAAAACTAATTCTACAGGTAAAAGAAAAATACGTAATCCAATACCTGAAATTGTCCTGGAAAAAGCAGATCTTTCCAAATTCATCAAACAGGAAGGCCAACCTCCAAATAATTATTTTAATTTAAAGAATTACGAAGACACCGGAAGTCCTGCAACTCCAGTTATTATTAATACCAGGAATTTTAAAATGGAAAGTGAGGAAGCTGCTATTACCACGGATGATGGAAAGGGGCTTGGCGGAGGTAAACAATTCCCCAAGATGAGCAAAAAGATAGCACCAAAAAAGCACATTGTTTGCGATCCTCTGAAGCCCTTCGAGTGCCCAACTTGCTCAAAGGAATTTGGTGACATTTCCAGCTTACGCGTCCACATCAACGTCGTTCACATCAACCCCAAACCACACAAATGCGACATGTGTAACCAATCATTTGAGCAAGCCAATAAACTCAACCTCCACAAAGCCAGGCATCACAACCCAGCTAAAAATTCTCAAACCTTTTTTTTGCGAAATGTGCGACAAGGGATTTGGGAATTTGCGTTATTTAAAAACGCACGTGAAACGTGTTCACAATGAAACTCGGTTTGTTTGTGACATTTGCAAGAAAAAGTTTAAATCGAAGGGATATTTAACACAACATTTTACTTCCAAACATGATAATGAAAGGTATTGTTGCCAAGTGCCTGGTTGTCATAAGATATATACGTTTAAATCAGCTCTTGATGATCATTACAAATTTCAGCATCAGAATTTCAAAAAATACATTTAATATATTTTGTAACAGCTTAAAACTTTAGGCGATTTTTAATTTTTGTTTGTTAAATATTTGTAAATAAATTATATGAAAGTTTTTAATCAAAAGCTTCATTTTAAGTTTGTTTAAAATATTCATGAGCATTTTTACTTTATCATGAGCCAGGAAAATGCATGGAATGGAGAAGCTCTGTTATTTCTACTCTTTCCTTGCATAGTTTTGACTAAAATGTGAACAAGCTTGGCATGTCAACATATTTGGTTGCGGACAAAAAATTATCACAATATTTACACCGAGCAGCTGATAAACTGCTTTTGATTCTAAATTTTCTCAATTAATTATTTTTGCAAAATGGACGTAATCAAAATAGAAGTCGACGAAGATTATTTGAGTTGTGAAAACTCTTGTTTTATTTGCCTTGAGCCCGTTGGTCAAATTAATAAAGGACAGTTCAATTTAGTAAATTTATTCTTCAACTATTTAAAAATAAGTGAAAGAGAAAATGCGGTTGTATGCGAAAAATGTGAGGAAAAGCTAATTAGATTTGGAGAACTTTGTAATATACTGGAGAAAGTTAAGCTGGAAATGGATTATCTGTTAAGATATGTTAAATCTGCAATTACCAATTCAAATAATGACTTGGACCCGGCGGATGCTGGAATTACTTCTGTGAGAGAATCGGTTGTGAAAAAATGTAAGAAATTAATACTTTAGATTGATTGACGAATTCTAAAATGACTATTATTATATCCTAAAGGTCAAGAGGAAATAAGTAATCCAAAACCGGAAATTGTTCTGCAAAGGATTGACCTTTCTAAGCTCATCAAACATGAAAGTCCAGCCCTTGATTGTTCTGATGAATGCTCGCCAAGTTTGACCGATGAATCTGGTTATTCCGAAAGAACAACTTCAGTTAAAGATTTTGGAATAGGAGAAAATATCAAAGTTATTATTGCGGCTGGTGAGGCAATAAAATTTCCAAAACGTCCAAATATATTGAGCCACAAGAGGACTTTGAAAACGGCTATGAAGGACGCTCATCTTCAAATAAACCTCCTCAAGTGCTCCAAATGTAACAAGATCTTTGGCGAACAAAAAGATTTCAAAAGTCACGACTGTGTTCCTCGGCAACCAAAGCCTTTCAAGTGTTCGAAATGCAACAAGGAATATGATAATCTCATTACCCTACGTGATCACATCAGCGCCCAACATCTCCACCTCAAGCCACACAAATGCGACATGTGTGACCAATCATTTGCAAGATTCCACGACCTCCGACGCCATAAGACTAAGCATGACAGCGGAGAAATAAAAATGCACTCGCTTCATTGTGAATTTTGCGAGAAGGAATTTGGCGATTTGTACAGTTTAAACATGCATATGCAAAAGGCCCACCCGGACGCCAGATTCCCATGTGGTGATTGCAAGAAAGTGTTTAAATCACGTCATAATTTGAACCGTCATATTTCTGATTATCACGATAAGGAGGAAAGGTTCAACTGTGAAGTGCCTGGTTGTGGAAAAAGCTATAATTACAGAGGAGTACTTGATGTCCATTATAGATTAAAACATCCAGATTTCCCTGCACCAACCCCCATTCAAATGCCGGATTTCACCCCTCCTGTCCCCCAGCCGAAGCCAAAATTCCGAAAGCCAACTTCCAGCGCAGGATTTCTCCAGTACTGTAGAAATGGAGAAAGGGTGGTGGAGTGCGAGCGTTGCGGATGTAAATTTAGTAGTTTGGATCAAGTCATTTCGCACATTAAGATGGTGCATGAAAAAGATAATAGAATATTTAAGATTGTGCATGAGTCAAAAGCATTTGTCTGTAGTGATTGTGGTTATAAAACTGATGATAAATACTATTTTGATTTACATGCCAAACTTATACATAAAAGAGGAAAGAAAGAAAGTGTTGAGCCTGAATTTATACTTCCCTAAAAAAGTTATATTGTAAAATTTAATGTACAAATTTGTTATGTAATTATGCGCCATATAAATTATTGCATTTCATAAAAGTTTCTCATTCCATTTTCTACTGCCTTTCTATTTCTTTGGCACGAACCCGGCTTGTATACAAAATGCTGTGATGTGATGCTTTCTCTCATTATTCTTATGAGCAGCTGATGGACTGCTACAAATTTCAAAGATCACAAAAAAATAAACTTTGCAAAATGGACGTAATCAAAGAAAAAGCCTTAAATTTAGAACACTCTTGTTTTATCTGCGTAAAACCTGCCAAAATTAGCGAAGAACTGTTAAATTCACTAAAGTTATTTTTCAAATATTTAAAAGTTGGTGAAATAAAAGCATTTGTTTGCGAGGAATGTGGGAAAAAGTTAAGGAAATTTGGAAAACTTTGGATGACTTTGGAGAAAGTCAAGATGGAAATGGATTACTTGTTAGATTTTATTCGGAGTGAGATTGACAAGAAAGATAAGCCGGGGTCGGGTGGAAATAATTCTACGAGGGAATTTGTTAGGAATAAATGTAATAAACTATTAAAAATGTTCTATTTTAAATATTAAAAATTATTTTAAAATTGAACAGGCAAGGAAGCAATTTCAAAGCGGAAGCCAGAAATTAACTTGGAAAGAATTGACCAGCCCAAGTTAGACAAACCGGAGGAACTAGACCATGCTGACTTTGATTTTTCTGCTGATTCCTCTCCAAACTGGAATAATGACCTCCGGGGCAGAATAAAGTGTCCAAAATGTCCTCGAACATTCTCAACCAAGTATGTCCTGAAACGCCATAATGACGCTGTTCACCTTCGCCTTAAGCCATTTAAGTGCTCAGAATGTCCCAAGTCATTCAGGAAAAATTGTGACTTGCTTCGCCACATTAATTCGGTTCATCTTCGTCAAAAGCCGTTTAAGTGTTCGGAATGCACAAAGTCATTCAGTAGAAGAGAGCTTTTGCGCCATCACTTAAGAATAGTCCATAACAGCCAGTTAGACAAGCCATTTAAAGATGGGGCCCAGCGACAAAAAATTAAATCTATAATTCCAACAAAAATAGTTTCTAATGAAAAGACTTCAGCAAATTTGCAAACAGATCAAGAGGAACCCATCCCCCAACTTTTGCCGCCACCTGCAGAGGGTCCGAGCTCCAAGACTGGCTTATTTTCCTGCGACATTTGTGGGAAAGGATTTACTTCCCGTGGAAATTTGAAGGTACATGTCGCCTCCGTTCATGACAAGAAACGGCATTACTGCCAAGCGCCAGATTGCACCAGAAGCTTTGCCAAATCACAAGACCTTACAAGTCATTATAGATTATCCCATCCGGATTTCGCCATCCCCCCAAAGCCACCCAAGGAGCCCTTCTCATCGGATAAATTCGCAGTTGTAACTGAAAACGGCGAAGATTTATTTAAATGCAAGCTTTGTCCAACCCAATTAAAAAATCTGAAAGCAATTAGGAAACATATTAGCGTCAAACATTCACTGAAGAAATTTCTATGTGAGGATTGCGGTTATGCAACAGCTTCTAAAGGTTTTCTTAAAAGACATGTTCAACTCAAGCATGGAAGTGGTGGCGGAGACGGAGTTCCGTGCGAGTTTTGTGGGAAGCTATTTAATTCAGTAAACTATCTTAATATTCATATTAAGATGATTCATTTAAAGAAGAAATTTAAATGCCAAGAGTGTAGTTACGAGAGTAGTTCAAAGAGTGAATTTGATAAGCATTTAGCTAAGTGTTTAGAAATAAAATGTAGAAATCCAGTGACATGGGGATGGAATATATAAATTATAATTATGAATTTTATTATTTATTTTTGTATAAATAAAGAATTAAGTTTGGACTAGCTCATTCAGCTGAAAACAAGCGGTTTTTCATTCTTACTCTTTCATGGCATTATTGTTGTTTTGACTTGGCATATTTTTTGGGTTGTTTTGTGATGTAATGCGAGTCTCTTTCTCTCAATATTTTTTACAAGCAGCTGATAGTTTTGCTTAAAAATCTAAACGTCTTCTTAAAAATAATTAATTTTGCAAAATGGACGAAATCAAAGTAGAAATTGAAGACTTTCCTTTACCGGATCAAGATTGTTTGAATTCTGAAAACTGTTTTATTTGCCTTCAACCAGTTACCCAATTTAATTTAGAGCAGTTCAATTCCCTAAATATATTTTTTGATTATTTAAAAATAAGCGAAAGAGATAATTTGTTTGTGTGCGAAAAATGTGAGGAGAAGTTAACAAAATTTGCAAAACTTTTGGAGAAAGTTAGACTGGAAATGGATTACTTGTTGAGATTTGTTCAATTATCAATTTCTAATTCAAATCAAGACTTGGGACAAGCATCAGTGGGATTTTTATCTGCTCGGGAATCAGTTGTCAAAAAATGTAAAATATGAATAATTTAAATTGACGAATTTGATTAAATTAATTATCTGGTATTTACAGGTCAAGAAAGAATTCACAATCAAAAACCGGAAATTATTCTGCAAAGAATTCCTCACCAGCTCATTAAACAACGAAGTCATTTTACAACTCCTGAATGTTCTGAAGATTTAACGCCAAATTTGAACAATGATGATCCTAATTTAAGAAATTCCCAGGATAATTCCGGAAGCCCTTCTCCAGACGTTGAAGCAAATGATTTTGAAATTAAACAAGAAAATGTGGAAGAAGCACCTACTTTGGATTCATTCATTCATTCAGATGAAGAAAAAGGGGATTCCAGCGCCAATGGAAAAATAAAATGTCCAAATTGTCCCAAGCTATTTAGCCAAAATGTGAGCTTAAACCGACATATAAAAATTGTTCATCTCCGCCTAAAGCCGTACAAATGCCCAAACTGTGAAAAGAGTTTCAGCCTCAGACAAAATTTGAATCAGCACATTGACGCTGTTCATCTCCGCCTTAAGCCATTCCAGTGTTCCACGTGCTTTAAGACATTTGCTGAGAAGTCGACTTTGTGTCAACATTTTAATGCCATACATCTCCACCTAAAAGCATTCAAGTGCGACTTGTGCGAAAGAACTTTCCCAAGAGCCCAAACCCTTAGACGCCACAAAGCCAAGTATTGCAAAGGAAAAGCTAAAATTCCAAAACCCGCAGGTCCTGTTGATAACCATGAGGAGAGTACCCAGAAGAAAACTAGATTTCGATGTAAAATTTGCAAGAAAAAATTTCAAAAGCGTCACAATTTGGATAAGCATATTTCAGCTTGTCATAAACATCCGGAGCAAAGCTTTCACTGTGAGGTGTCTGGTTGCGGCAAGATCTTTTATAATAGTAAAGCACTTGATGTGCATTATAGATTGAGGCATCCGGATTTCATACCATTACAAAAGGAAGTAGAAGAACCTTTGAGAGATGATGAATTAGAGAAAGGGAATTCACTCAAGACTAACATGTCCAGATTTCTCTGCGTGAAATGTGGCTATTCGACTAATAGTAATTACCATTTTGAAACACATGTTAAGCTAATTCATAAAAGGAGTGTGGAAGAATATGGAAAAAGTGGAAGTGATGCTATGAATAATGATATGGAATATATACTTCCTTAATTAAAAAAAAACTGGAATTGTTAAAATAAATTAGTAATTAAATTATTGCACTTTCATGTGTGCGCTTTATGTTTTTTATTACAAGTTTGTGCATAAATAAATAAATTAAACATCTCATTATATTTGTATTAGGTTAATTATTATATCAGAAGCATTTAAAAAAGTAAGCAAACGGTACAAGGATACTGGGCTTTTATCTTAAGTTACGCATCCCCTTTTAATCAGTAAATTTACTTTGGATTCCACAATTTCAGCACTAAAATGGAAATTACCCTTCTTAGCCAAAAACATAGCTGTTTGTCCGTGCTTATTCATACTATTTATATCAAATCGACCCAAATTTATTACATAATCTAACACTTCCACCGTCCCATACTCGGCAGCAATATGAAATAGATTTGAGCTATCATTATTTAAATGACACAAGTTTGCTCCACGTTCAATCAACAGTTTGAGTTTTGGTATACAACCAACGCTGTAATTTTCATAAATAGAAAGAAATAAAGGACTATTACCATCAATATCTACGCTGTTAATATCAATTTTGTCTAAATTTAGGATGTAATTAAAAGTCTCAACAGAAGCAAATTTTGCTGCAAGATGTAGCAAGTTTCCATTATACACATTTAAACGCTTCAAACTTGCACCCCGTTCAATCAACAGTTTCATTTTTTCAAAACAATCAACGTTACCTGTTTCTACGACAGAAAGGAGTAGAGGAGTAAATTTTTTCGAATTCATACAATCAATATAAAACTTGTTCAGGTTCAGAATTAGTTCTAATGTACGAAATGATCTATATCTAGCCGCATCTATTAGCGCGTTTACGTCTACATTATTCAGATCCAAAATGTTTTTTGGATGAAACTTGGAATAATTTTTATAATCTTGGAAATTTCCTAACGCCGCAGCTCCGACAAGAAGGCATTGTAATGGGTTCCCCAAGTCGTATTTTTTACTCGAGCCTGCGTCTCTAACGCATTTTGTTGCAAGCTCTATTAACTCTTGTTTCTTATTTGAAGCATGCTTCTCCCAATATGAAGCTATTAAATTAATTTGGCTTTTTTCATCTATTGGTTCGATTGAATACGTTACAGCATTTGGCATCATTTGCTCTATTACTTTCAAGTTCTCAGGACCTGTTGTAATCCATACTCTAATAATAGTGGTTGGGAAACCGGCAAGTATGCTAGTTAAAACTTTGTATTCTAGACCCAGTTCAATTTCCTCTTGCCTTTTCACTCCATAGGAGTCATCAAATAAATCCAAAGCTAACTCAGTCGTTATGTTACTACGCTTAGGGGATTTCAGACTGAGACAAAACTTTGCAAATTCGTTTTGTACCGGAAAGGGTTCCAACAAGCTAATAATAGTTGTTGAGTCCATAGCATGCTTAATGTTTTTTGTTTTAATTGCGTAGACAACTTCCTTAATTTTTACGTAGAATAAATTTCGTCCTTGGAAAGTAGATGATATGTTCCTTCTTATTTGGTCCATTAAAGTGGCTTTTCCCATGCCGAAGGAACCGCAAATTACTATTACTTTATTTTTCACATTTGTATGGATATGGTTAAAAAGTTGCTGTTCCGTAAAGAGAAAACCCTGTCCCTTTAATCGTTGACTGATGTAGAGTTTGTGCACACCAGGTAACTTACCAGGTCCTAAACGAGCTCCTAAAATATTTTAATTAATAAAATTAGCAAAAATAGCAGATTCGCACCTTGAAATTAGGATTTTAAAGTTGAGTTTACCTTTAAGAGGAGTTTGTGATTTGATTTCAGAATCTATAATATTGGTATTATTGCCTTGATGTACATAAACACTTTCAACTGAGCTTGAGTTTGGCTGTGACCTCTCGACAAGGTTAAGCAATGGCTTGACCTTCCCCGTTAATGATTTATCAAACATTTGTGAAGTGAATTGAGTTGGCTGAGATATTACAAAGTCAAACTTAAAATTTTTTTGTGTAGTGGTATAGTAACTGCTTAAGGCTGAGTTTAATTCTTTCCCTAAATACTGATAAATGGTCCAAGTCATGGGTAAAAGAAAGGGAACGTGGTTACCCCAGTAGGTAAAATATCCGTCAGGCAAACGACCAAGCGTTTGTTGAACTTCTTTCGAGAGTGTAGAATAACCTTCATGCAATTCGACAATTACTTTGAGCAAATGCGAACATTTTCTTCCATCAACTACTCCGACTGACTTCAGATATTTTTTTAGAGGATTATCCAGTATCTCTACCCAATCCGGTTTATCCAATTTTGCAATTGATCGAGTTACGTCGTCAAACATCTCATCACGTAGCTTTTCAATGTTGGGGTAAATATCTTTAAAAAATGATAAAATTTTTCTGCTTTTCCAGGGTTCGGGGAAATTTTCAGATTCAGATTCAGACTTTTTTTGCGTGAAATTTTCAGATTTCCGACTCTGAAGGAAATGTTCAGACATTAATAAAATGAAATGGAAATGATCAGATTGTCTATATTAATGACTTAGCGCTTGGTACACGGTTCACGAACTTCCGATTTGAGTCCTACTAAAACCCGCTCTACCCACTCCACCCACAATATACACACTACCCACAATATGCCTACTCTATACCCAATATACACACTCTACCCAAACTAAGGCCCAATCAACCCACTCTACTCTACCCCACGCCAACCCACTCCACCTACACCAGCACCCAATTCACCCACTCTACCCATAATTGTACATATTTCATTTCATCCAGGCCCACTCTAGTTTTACCAGGAGCCACTCTAGTGTCTAGACAAACTCTGCGGCAAAAAAAATATGTGAAGTGAAACTCCAAATATTAACCTCATAGACGATCAGACGAATAATAAAAAATTCAAACAAATTGAAATAAATTGTTAATTTTTTACTGACATTTTTTTGCCGTCTTTAGCAATAGAAACAATTGTATTAACCTGCAAAATTACGGGGCACATTGGGACTTTTCCTTGATTTTTCATTCAGAATATATTCAAGTCAAAGGTTATTTGCAAAACCAAATGGGGTAAGCGGTCATTTAAATACTCATCTCGTGTGTAACATTATGGGCTAACTTGCCGAGAAATATTTTTAAAGATGAGAATCAACCTTTTACTTTAAAAAAAATAAAAATCATCTGTTGTCGAAATTCAAAAGGAAAATTATGTAAACACGGATATTCAGGAAATTGTGCACTTCATATATTCATAGAGTTGTTGCCTCTGCGCACTCGTAAACTTATATTTTATGCATTTTACGGTTTTGATCTTCATTATGTTTTTTTTTAATTTTCCCCCAGTATTTGTTTGAATTCTAACATTCCTAACCAGTGTAGATGTATAATAATTGTACAATATGTATTATTGTTTGTCGTAATCGACCATCCGGGGGAATCAAATGACCATAAATTTAAGTTCATTAATTCAAATCAGATTGAATTTATACTGAGAATCTAATTGCAGCCTTTCAATCAGTTAGAAAAATTTCAAAAGTACTTTCTGACTAAATATATGTTCTGCAAACCTTTTCGATTTAACGATACATACTAAGCTTGTAGCGAATACCAATTTCAGCAAAATCTCAGAGGTCCAGCATCTTGCAAATATACTTATTCGTGCAATTTTCGTTTTACCCGAATAAAATAATAAGACATGAAAGCGGCTTTAATGTGAGAAATCATTATATAATTTTTTATTCGCCGTTATTAGCACGATTTCACTAACTGAAATCGCTGTGTTCAAAACTATAGAATAAATCTCAGAGCCTTCTTTCTATCGTGGAGTGGGTTAGCGTGGGGTATAGTAGGCAGATATGGTATATTGGGTATATTGTGGGTATAGAGTGGGTAGAGCCGGTTTTAGTAGGACACCCTGCGGGGCCGTTGTAATTTATTGACAAAATTATACACGTGATAGGTCCTCTTTATATAATTTGGACCGCCAAACAAATGAGCATAAATATGAGGTCCGTTTTCAAATTTGATGTGACAACTAGCCATCCCCCCGCCTCCTTCAGCCAGCCAGCCACCTACTTTCATCCACTACCCGCCTTATGGTATGGCTAGTTTGATGTGACAATTTGTCGAAAAAATCAAAAAAGTTCAAGAAAATGCATGTGTAAGTCTGATTGTTCTGTTTATGTTTTAAAGTTTTGTATTACTGCTGGGTGTGCATCATATTATCAAATATATAGAACTTTTAAACGTTTCTGTTTGCTGATACATTGGTTTCAATGTGTTTAGAATTTGGTTGGTAATTATTACTATCACAGAACTTTTAATTAATTATCCCTAAACTAGAGTAACCCCTTTTGACATACCAAATTCATTCGTACCCTGCTTATAAAAAACTCAGTTTAAGCCAGAGTAACCCTGTATACAATTATTACTCAACGTAACCCAGAGCAATCCTTCATAAAACTTCTTTTGTTAGTCGCTTTAGGTAGCCCTCCTTATGATAATGTACCCAAAAAAAATTTGAACGAAAAAATCGAACTAATCATAGCAACTTTAGGGAACACATGTGTATCCTTAATTATCCTAACAACCTCAACCAAAATCAGGGAATATCTGTAAATCCGATATGGGAAGTTGCTGTGCTACAATTGATGCGGAAGTAATTTTATGCAATTGCAATTATAAAATTCCGATGTTCCTTCAAACAATTTTCTGTTTTGTTCTATCTCTATATAACTTTACGTTATCATTATCCTGAAAAAGGTACATGTGTCATACCGAAAGCTTGAGTTAATAAAGTGTTATTAATTACGTCAATCATGGATACCGTCTCCCTTACTATAGATAATGTACCCACTTGCATGCAAAAGTATTCATCCTTTTGAAAGAGCTTACACCAATGAGTTTCCTTGCCTTTCTTAATTTGTAGTCCCTTGTTTCTTCATACTAACCTCTGCATGAAATGTCTTCACCAAATGCTTTTCAGTTATTAACCTAAAATGTACTACCTAAACATTTCAATCTGAAAGTTTCCTTCAGATATCTGTAAATTTCCTTCAGATATCTGAAAATTTCCTTCAGATATCTGAAAATTTCTTTCAGATATCGTAATCTGAACATTTCCATCCGATATCTGAAAGTCTGAAAATTTCCTCCCGATATCTGGATATTTCCATCCGATATCTGGAGATTTCCCGGGGCCCTTTTCCAGAACGCCGGATGAGCAACAAGAATATTTGCGTGTGGCCTTTCCTTTTCGTTATCTTTAATCATTTGATTGATGAGCCAGATAAATGCTTCTGCTCTAAATTTATGGCCTGTTTTAATTATCTCTGACTCGAGTTCTGACTTTCCGACCAGGATATTTGCCTGTCTAAATAATATATTTCCAAATGGGTGTTCCCCACTAGTTAAAACGAAGTAGAAAATACATCCAAGAGAAAATATGTCGGCAGATTGGCGCTAAATAATTAAATCATTTAGGTTAATTGAATTAAAAATCAGGAATACACGATTTTACTCATAATCTTACAACATAAAACTTTCCTTCCGGATTTGTCTTTCGGTCTAGTTGTCTTATGACTTCCGGTGACATCCAACCGGGTGTTCCCACCGCATCTGATGATGTGATTTTGCTCATTCCATCCTGCAATTTCCGGGACAAGCCAAAATCCGTGACTTTTACATAAAATTTTCCTGCCTCATGACATAAAATTAAAATATTTCCGGGCTTCAAATCTCTATGAACTATTTGTTTAGAGTGGAGAAATATTATTCCTTCTGTAATTTGCTTGATGATATCAACAGCGTCTTCATAAAGTAGTTCGGAGGTGCTAACAAATTGGTCTAAGTTGGTCTTGCAAAGTTCAATTGGAATTAAGATGAAATCATCAGTAAATTCAGCTTTAAAATAACGGATTATATTTATATGCCAATCTAGATTGGTTAATATCTCGATTTCTTTTACAGCTACCTCGTAATCCACGTCTTCAATACTGATTATTTTAACAGCAACGTCTCGACTTTCGAAGCGCCCTTGAAATACTTTAGTATTGTAGGAGCCTCTTCCAAGAAGTTTATTCCTGTCGTATGAAATTGTCCCAAAGTTTTTGTACAAAGCACTTCGCGCATTGGCCTGGTTATATATCTAACGCCCCTGTTAATTGTTTTTCTTTGAAAATCGCCTTAAGTGGCTCATAGCTATTTGTTTTTCTTTGCATTAGCTCATAAAACCTCCAACATTTGTCGTAAGGGTTTTGAATTATTTTCTAAGAGTTATGAAAAATATGAAGGATTTATAAAAATTCTTTTCTTAAAGAGAGCTTATCTCAAACTTACAATTGATATGACATCCTCCGGAGTCAGAAGCTCCTTCTCCTGAAACGCAAGAAGGAAATTTATATCGCAGAAGGCAGACGTGTAGTCAACTAATCTACTAATATTTTGTTTGATGTGAGCGCTTTGCCAAGGCTCCATGTTCACACTTTTATTTCTATTTTCTGTTAAAAAAATAACGGCTTTGCCATATTGAATGCAACAATAATGGTAAACGTCTTTTAACAAAATGGCGTTGAAGTGGGTGCTGAGTTGGAATGAGGAATTAGAGTGATAGGGATAAAATTGCTCTACTTATCAGTTGAAGGTTGTATGCACTTATCATCCTTTGACGAATAATCCAAGTATTAGATTTGGCGCTTATCAAATAGTCAAATTTTATTGTAGTCTGATTGACATGTTGGTCAGATTAGAATAAGTAAGAATTTAAGCAATTTTTTTTAGCAAGCATTGCATTACCAGTATGACTCATATTTTGCATCAAATTCCATTAAAATGCTGCATAGTTTTGGATGCAGTTAAACAATTTAGTTTATTTTCACTTGGCTAATTTACGATAAAATAGATTTGATGCAGTTTATGTAAGAGAAAATAATTTCCTTTCTGGCAGTAGTGGTTAATAGGCGTCTGCCTTATCACAATCGTTTAAAACCAAAATTCTAATCAAACAAAAAACGTTGAGCAACATAAAAAGCCATATATAAATCAGATTTAAGGTTCAAAGTTCATTACAATTCTTTATCAGATTCCATAAATTATCTCATTCATTCCGACAAGGCTTTTCATGCGGCGTCTTTTACTTGCAGTAATCATAAAACTCGTTTTTATTCATTTTAGTCAATGCGAATTCCACGTAGTCAATGGACTATGATTAGCGAGTAAGAACGAGAGACGCTTTTAGCTTATAAACTACTTCATAATCCTCCCAAAATTCCCGAGTAATGATATAAACGTTGAAGTAAATTGCAAGGTGGGATATGAAAGTTGTTTATGCAGATGCTCGCAGCTCGTTTCATTTCTCTTCTTGCATAAAGCAGCAAAATGATTTAAGCAATGAAAGGTAATAATCTCAAGCAAATCTGGTTGATTACATCATCCTCTGGCCAAATTATGAAAAGCAGGTACCGGCTTAACCAGTAAAATGAGTCAGTAGGGTTAGAGGCTAGTAAGTTAGTATTACTCATTCCACGTCATTTTAGCAAACGTTTGCAAACGTGTTCAAACTAGTCTCAGTCAAAAGTCTAACTGTGAGTTGGTGAGATTGGACGTGCTTTTTTGTGTGTTCATATTTTTTGAAGCTGTGCATTTTTAAATGACAATTTAAAAAGACTGATTTGCAATTAAAGGTGGAAATGTGAGCAATGATTTAATTCATTTTGTTCCAGCGCTAAAATTAATGTCTAATGTTGCATGTAATCCTTTTACCCCAACCCACTGGACCAAAATCTCAAAAATTGCGTCCTCAAATCCATTCTTGTCCAATAATAAATCACTCCTGATTTTCTTAACTATGTAGAAGGATGGGAACTTCTAGGGAATATGCAAAGCTCGATCATTTCTCTAAGAATAATGGAAATAATAAGTCGTGCTTTAAGGTTCTAAAGACTTTTTCTATTGGACAATTCTCATCTGTAAGTTGGTAAGAAAGTAATAGTTTTAAGATGACACTTAAAGTGGTTGTGTTAGCATTACTTACGCCCAACAATGATTTGATAAGCCATTATTTTTTATAATATTTTTTAAATGTATATTTATGGCGTAAATTTTACGCCGTTAACGGTCGCTGTTTAACTACACACGCTGTTGGTTAGTCGGCTATTTGAAGAGTGAATGATTGAAACTGACAATGCAATGGGATAAATGGCGAATGGAAATGGAAAGTTTTCCAGTGAAATGATAGTACATATGTACAACGATATACCATGCTGGAAAAGTGATATTTGTATGTAATTGGGACATAAATAAAAGTTTTGGCAATAATTAGGTACTTTTCACAAATATTATGAATTTATTGTAGGTCCATAGAAGAATGTGGGATTCCAAATTGAAAAATGGCATAATGCACATCTAGGAGCGGACGACTGCTGCGGGGCGTTTAAATTTTTACTAATTTATGCTAATGTGGGGAAAATTATTAGAGCTATTTCTGATTTATTTTAAAATACAAATTAATCGAGTAATTAAGTGTGCATACTTGTACTTACATTATTACTACAATCAAAAAGACGACCAAAGTTTGACATAATTCTACATGTATTTACGTAAGCATATATCTACATTAAATATTTGAGGTGAATTTAATTCCTTTGAATGCAGATGAACTTGTGCTTTAAAATTTTCCAATCCTTTTGCTGACAATCACGCGAGCAATAGCTGACTTTACATTTCTTGCACCTACGCTCTGCATTTTCGTCTCCACAAAATCTGCACATTTTTTCAACCTCTTCTAATTTACTCAAAGAAGCTTGATAATCAGGCATTTCTTTCCCATTAGTTTCATCCCAATCCATTAAGTTCCTTGCAGAAGTCTGCTCATCAATACAAACTATTTTTACTCCGTCCACAAGATTAATTGTGAAATTGGATATTTCAAATCTGGAACCAAACTGAAAACGGGTTTCCTTTGGTTCAATTAAAAGGTTGATATTCCTTATGTACAAAAGTGTTGTCTCTCCGAGTTCATCTTGAACTACTAGAAGAGCTGTACTTTGAAAGAATCTTGGATCTTCTATTATGGTAAGAGTAAGGACATATCCAATGAGCCAGTCAGTGCCAGTGTCGGTCACCTGCAACTGATTTAAATAAATTTTCCTGCCATTTGAGAAACGTGCTATTGGTCGTAAATTGTTTTTGACTATTTTTGAAATTGCTTCTGATAGCGATGATTTTATTACAGGCCAAGTTTGCTCAACTTTTCTGTACCCCACAATGAGCTGTATCCGATTTAAATCTTGAAGATATGGCTTTCCAATGATTATATTTATGCTTCCGGTTGCTATGTCTGATGGAAGTTGTTTTAAGATTTCCTCCAATTTACCTTTTGCAACTGAAACTACAGGGCCAAAGAAAGTCAACCTGATGTCTTCCGCTTGTTGTCCTAGTTGATAATAGTGCAAAACCTTCTGAATATCCACACTTTGTTCATATAGATAGGTTATTCCAATGTTGTAGTAAGCTTTAGGAACCCGCTCGTCGTCTGGTTCAGCTTTACTTAAAAAAGCCGTGATAGCTTCTCTTGCATTATTTCGATCAAACTCGTTCCTGGCTATGTGGTCCATTAGAATGCAGCCCCTTCCAGTTTAATAATTCTATGTCATTTGGGAATTGTTTTAGACCATCTTGCACAGCTCGTACACTTTCATCATTCATCCCTGCTATCAAGTAAGCTTCTGCAAGAAGCCTGTAAAATTTCGCCTCCTCAGGATAAGTAAGTAAACTAACTCTAGCTATATCTATTTCGCAGTCAATATCTAGATCGGTAGATAATAGGAGATAGCAAATTCGGGCAGTTTTATTGAAATCACTTTTACTTCCGGTAGCTATCTCCTTCTCCAGTACAGGTAGAATGTGTTCTCTTTGGGTAAAAGTTAGTTGGTTTTCAAGATGCCTGTAGGTAAGGCATGATGTAAAAATTTGTACAAGTTCTCGTGTTTTAGATTTTGTAAATGGTGGGCCACTTCCCCATAGTTTAAAGGCAGTAATATCGCTTTCTAATCGGCCACTAACTTCTTGTGCAGTTTTTGATCCCAAACATGCTTTATAAACAACGTCATCGTATATGGTTTTCTTATTACGTATCCAATTTTCGTCAAGGGGTGTACTCTTCTTCATCCAAGCCATTCGCATTTTTCTGTCCAGAAATGTCATACCTTCAGATTTTAAATTTTGATCGTTTTCAAATATATGCAAAGACTTTTCAAAAATTTCTCTTTCATTTTGTGCCAACTCGATCTGGTTTAATATGTAATCTTTAATAGATGTTAGTTTTATATGCCTAAGTTCAATCGCCTTATCAAAATATTTTTTTGCAAGTTCAGGTTCCATATTTTGTAAGTAGAAAAGCAAAAGCATATAAGCTGAATGTCTTGCTCCAGACTCAACTCCCATTTTCCAGTATTTGATAGCTAGTTTTGTACTCTTTGGCACCCCAAATCCCATCTCATACATGTTTGCAAGGTTATTTGCAGCCATACCATTTCCTGCATGCGCCGCTTCTTTGAACCAGTACGCAGCTATTGAATAATTTTTTTGAACACCAATCCCGGCGTTGTAAAGCACTCCCAAATTATATTTAGCAACGATAGGTCCAGAAATTAAAGATAGTTTTTTTCCAACCGTCTGAGACTTGAATTTAGCAGCTCTTTTGAGTAACTCTATCCCTTCCTTTATATCCTTTTTGAGACCGTACCCATGTAAATATGCTAGTCCTAGCCAGCACAAGCCGTCAGGGTCATCGACTTTTGCAGCCTTAGCGTAATACGTAACAGCCGTTTCGTAATTCTGATCTACTCCCCAGCCAAAGTTGCTTTTATGACCTTTGAAAACGTCATTGTCTAGCTGTGTATTCCATTGTCCTTGAAGGTGCTCTAAAGGATTTTTTACATTCAAATCACAAATCACCTCCCGACTGCTAACAAATTCTTCGAATGTTACTGGCTCTACAAATGGATCCATGTAAAATTCTTTCTCATAATTACCCAATCTTAGTTTTGAAATGTCCAAATCGTTTTTGGCATCCTCTAGAAGGGGATTTATTTCAATGGCAATTTTAAAATGCTTCATAGCTAGATCAAAATCACCCTTTTCCAAATAAATCTTCCCAAGAAGGTGATGACCTTCATATGAGTTTTTAAATGCGACTGCTTCTATAGCGTCATTTTCGGCTAACTTAAGATAATCACTTCTGTTGTCTCTGTTTGACTTGAATAATTCGTAATAACATAATCCCCTATTTTCGTACAGCTCTCGTAACTGGGTTGGCAGAACACATGGAATATTCAAGGCGTAGCTGAATTGCTTTATCGCCTTATTAAAATCTTCGTTTATAAGTGCCTCATCTGCTTGGAACTTAATGCCATTTAAAAGTTCCATTGCTAACCGGAATGAAGTAATTTTGGCTTGACTTATAATCTCGTCAATCTTTTCCTTACTTTCTCCAAGCGTCGAAAGATTATTTCGAACCTTCTCTTCCATTATTAAATACTTATCAAAACTTAGCTTTTCATTTCCCCCGTGGAATAAATCATTCCTAATCTCAGCAAAGGATTCGACAGCCAGTTTCTCAGCTCTAATTTCACCTTCATCCCCAATTTTAAGAAATGAGAGGTTGATCAACTTTGATAACAATGTGATGTCCCAACTGTTGATGTCTCCATTTAGAAGTTTTTTCTTTTCCTTGGGTTTTAGGCTGTCGAAGTCTCTCTTTGCCATATTTGTTTTTAAAATATTTGCGTTTTCTCTTTCGGGATAATCTGTAATTGCACTGTTTGCTGCGCTTTCTTCCCATTCTCTTTCTTTTCCATTTTCTTTAAAACAAAATCTTCTCCAACGTTTCTTAAAAAGCGAACGAAGAACTACTCCAGAGCTTCGAATAAGGTTAACCGCATTTGAAAAATATTCGTCTTCAGAAAGCCCTGCCATTGTAACGTTTGGATAAGTAAATGAAGTCGCTTACCAGGGTGGGGCGAATAGCCTGCTTGTAAACTTTTTTTCCAAATTGCATCAGCCCATTTGCGTCAGCAAACTGATAATACTTAAGCATAGTCAATCTGACTACATGTAAGAGCGGAGATAAGCTATTTAGTTCCACGTAAGCCGAAGCCAAAACCGATAAGATATATCATTTTACATCATGACAATATATAGAAGTGTAATATTGCATGACAAAGCTTTTTTATGAGAAAATGGGAAAACGTCCTGCTCGACGTATAACAGTAGACGGCAAATATGCAAAACGTTTACTTATCTTATCTTGTCACAATTTGAGGTTAATAATTTGGAGTTAAATGTTATGCACGTTTAGCGTTGCAATATTTTTTAATAAATATTATGACTTACGACGTAAACTAGAATTACTTGTGGCTTATTAAATATAATGTGTATAAAAATGAAACATACTTTAATTAGATTTATTAAATGTGTTTTAATTCAATGCAATCTTAAGCGCTGGCAACAACTCCTTCGTTGTTTACCTCTTTTATTTTCCGTTTACAATTTTAACCAGTAACTTAATATTTTAATAACCATTATAGATATTTCAATCAAAAACCCGAAAAATGCAAAAGCCAACCCGGAAAAGAGCAGGGTAAAAAGTACAAAGATATTCCGATTCATTTTATTTGTTGTTAACCCCGTTTACTGACAAGCTTGTGAGCTTTCTCTGCCCCCTGCTAATTTACTGTTTATAATTGCTTTCTCCATTAAACCCATCCATCTCCTAACTATTCAACTTTCTTTAAAATACTTAACCCTTTTTATTATTAAAGTATTCATTAATCCTTTCATTGTAAAATTAATCGACTTCTTGAAATACTCAACTTGCCCCAAATAAAGTCTTTTTTTCTGAGCTTCGTAAACCTTATAGCCAATATCTTTAGCAAACAAACGCAGACTTATGCAAGTCAAGCAATGCCTGAGCCATTCCATTTTCTTTCAACTCCGCATTTTATTCTCGACAATGGCTTTAAATTTATAAGTTTCCCCATCCAGATTAGACGCACTCCAATATAGCTTGTAAAGCTTTATAGCCTTAGCAAATATCTCATTCGGCTTAAAAATTCCACATTTTCTCACAACCATCTTTTCCAACTTGAACTGTTCCATACTTTGATAATATTTAAAATACGGCTTCAATTTTTTTGAAAAAATTTGAATGAAAGGCATCAAATGGTAACTCGTACGTGTCTTGATTTCTCTTACATTTAACATTTCATACATAGATTGATTAAAACCAGGTGGGGTACTGGCATAAACATGAACTCCAAAAACTCTACAATAAGTGTTAAAACTGTCATTTGTTAACTGATCAAAGCTCTCATTCAATAAGGGCTTTATTGGTAGAATCATGTTGTAAACATTATAATTCCTTTAAGCATTACTTAGCACCAAAGCTGACAGCAAAAATTGTCCAAGCATAACCCGGATTGGAATCCTTTTTTTAGCAACACGTTGGCCAATTTCTGCGGAGCTTAATAAAATAGTCAACCTATTAAGCCGTTAAGATTTACAGTGTCGCCATAACTCTTTAATATATTATTCCAAACTTTGCTACAGCCAAAACAGAAATAAGGAAAAGTGTCCAAATTTGCCATTAATATTAAACAGTTCTTCAAATGCCATTGGTGATTTCCCTCTTAAACCACAAACAACAAATTTTTAGTGAATTTAGATTTTACACAATTGACCTTGGATCCTAAAGATTTCTGCCTTCCGTCCCTGGACCAAGGACCCTGAGCTCGGAGAATTTCTTGCCTAGAATTTCCTGCGAATTTAAAAAGTACATCTTTCATGACAATTATGAAGTGGGTCGATTGCGACTGAACTATTTTTCAGAATATTAGAGTCGGGTAATCCTTGTAATTTCTTAAATTGATGAAAGGGTTTTTATTTTGATATAAGAGACAAAAAGAGATTTGCCGTAAAGAGGTAGATTATCCATTGTAGAATATCCAAGTTAAGTGATTAGGACTTTGGTAATAGCTGCCTTTGCGTGCAGTAATATAATCAGTGATTATTGCAATTGTTGGTTTGCGGATCAAAATGGGAAATATAATATTTGTAAGGGCGTCGCAATTAATATCGGTGACAATTATTATGCAATTTCCACCATACATGAAAAACTATTTGCGGCTGATGTTTCATAATAGTGCCGGAATGTCAAATTAAGTGTGGTTTTATGAAGAGTAAATAAAATTAATCTGAATTAATTACAATTAAAATATGCATAAATTCCTTTAATCCACTTCTAGACAAATGCCACGTATTTAAGTCGTCATTTATGACTGAAAAATTGCTGGTTGTGCCCAGTGTCAACGGGAAATAACGTAATTATAACACCCATATTAAATACATTATTTAATTAGTAAAGCCGGATATTATGCAAGATTTCGTGTTGTTTTATTAAAATTAGAGGAAAGATAATAAATTTATTACAACCAAATCATGCGTTATATCCGCTCGTATTAAATAACTAATTCATAAATAATACGCTTATTTATCAGTCTTCTTCAGAGTATTCTCTTGAACTTGTGTTAAGTTGTCATTATTATTGACAGACTCTTATCCAAAATTGTCTATAAATTCTGGGAAAATGTTCTTGAGTAAAATTGTGTTTTCTCTTATCCTCTTGGCATTCGTGCTAAATGAGGCGTTTGGTAAAGGCGTGTGGAAAAGGTAAATAATTACAATAAGATGTCTAGAAATGTCTTATCTACTTTAATTTTACAGAAACTTTCAAGGTGGCCGCCGAGAAGTTTACAGGGCGTCCTTCTATCCAGAAAATAGGGTCGCTCTTGCGGAACACATGAGAGACTTTTACCCTTAAAAGAATCTTATTATGAGATAAAATGACCCAATATTATAAACATTACTTGATGTAATTTGCCTTGAAACGAATCTTTTAATAAATGAATTATGTCTAAAGCAAAAATTAATTTACGAAAATCATAATTTTAAAGTCATACTCATTTTAAGCAGAAAAAGCTTCTAAAATTCAGCTTACTTGCGTCTTTCGACATTTATTTCATACGGGGAAGATCCAGCGGAATAGGCCATCATCAACGGGAAATTATATAATCTTGTTACATAAATTGCTTGAATTGCGTAGATATTATTTTTATTACACAAAAATTATTTGTGACTACGTCAGATTACGCTTAGTTTTATTGAAATAAAATGGAATTATTGAATTAATTAAAACTTAATTTTAATATCTTGAATAATTATATAATCGTATATAAAGCTCTGATTTCATTTAATCATAAAATTTTAACATTAGTCCTGCTCCAAAAAAATAATATGGGCTTCAATAAATTAACCAATTTATTTTCTCTCTTCCTTCTCATCGTGGCAATGTAAATTATTTAAATCTAGATTTAAAGACATTTTTTCTATTTTTTTTAACTTTGCAGGAGCCAAATTACAGCTGCAGTAGACGTATGGTTATATGAACACTACTATAACGGAGGTCGAACACCAAAGCATCTGAAGCTGCACAACTCCAACTACGAATGTGTGAACGTTGGACATCCCTGGAACAAAATTATATCTGTCGTCCGCGTTAAAAATGGATGTGCAAAATTCTATCAAAGTGAAAACTGTGGGGCTGGTTGGGAAAAGCAAGTCTCTGACGATGAATATGCGCTTGACTATCCAAATGAAAATGACAAAGTTGTTTCCGTTTCAAATTGCGGTAATTTAAATACTTAAATTTGGAAACTTTTAATTCAATTTATAAAAAATGCAGCTCCAAAAGAGAAAATCAGAGGAACAGTTGAACTGTACGAGCATAACGGTTGGGATAATGGTATAACTAAAACGGTCAGCGTGCGCAAAAACGAGTGCATCACATTTCATGAACCTTATGCCAGTATAGTGTCTGCCGCTCAGGTTACCTCTGGTTGTGTGGAGTTATGGATTGGTACAGACTGTAGAGGATCCTTCCCGTATATATTAACAGTTCATGACGGTTGGAGGGGGCTTGGATGGCTTTATGATGACGCATTCACTTCCGTTTCAGATTGTCTGTATTGGGATTAAATTGGATTAGAGTTAACTTTAAATTTAATAATGGTATTTTATAAATATTTAAATAAAATATGAATTATTAGTTTTCGTCACTTTGGTAATATAAACCAAAGTAACGAATTGTTTCACACGCCGTTTCATAGTCTCTACAAAATTGTATAACGACGGGGTAATTATTTAAACTGAAATGCTTTAGGTTATGAATTCTCTTGTTTCATTTGCGTTCAAACAATAACTTCAGCTTATTAAGAGCAAATAAACTTTATAATAACTATTTTTCAAATATTTATAAGTCAACATTTTTGGCAAGTGTAGATAATACTGATAATATTTAAAGAGGTAGAAAGAAAGCTTAAGCAATCGAATAAAAACCTGAAATAAGTTTACAGAGAGTTGCCAATGAAGGGTTAAAGGGAGTTGTGCATCTTTAAAAACTCTGCAGCTCAATCAACATTCATCATAATTTTTCGGACGTGCCTTAATTTGAATAATCAACGAAAACTTTAAAAAGATATCATCCACTTCGTTAAGTCCCAACTAAAAACGTCGTCAGTTGTGACGGAGAAAGAGCAAGTGGCTTTAGCCATCCTCAATGACAAGTTAGGCAATCTCATTACATAAATTAATTACGCCTTGGGTAATATAATATATTGCATAAAATCTATTTATGGCTAATGGATGGATATTATATAAAATTTCGTGTTATTTTATTAAAAATCAATAAAATAAAATAAATTAATTGCAACCAAATGACGTGTAATATTCGCCCATATTACATAACCAAGCCATACTTAAAATTCCAAAAAATTACTTATTATTTATTAGTTTTGCAAAGCTGTCCTTGTTGACAGCTACGTTGACAAATAGACTCTTGGAAACTACTTGATCAATTATTAGTGAAAGTTTCTAAAGTGGGAACAGTTCAAAGTTGGAGGATTTCTACTCCAATTTACCCAAAATGTTTAAAAATAAATTGGTAAATTTATTCTCTTCTCTCCTCTTGGCTTTCCTTGCAAATAAAGCGTTTGGACGCAGACGTTCAGGCTTGTGGGGAAGGTAAATATTGAAAATAGTTTTTAAGAACGACTTATTTAATTTATTTCTCTTCAACAGGAGCTATCTCCAAGGTCGTAGTGCTGCTGAAATAAAAGTTTACATAATAGGCTACCAATTATTTACTAGTTGGCCGGAGTATACTTTTTATGTAAAGGAAGGCGAGTGTAAGAACATTGATTTAGAATCTAGAATGAGTTGGTGGGTTGACCTCTACGTTTACGGTGGCTGTGTGAAATTTTGGGAGAGATCTGACTGCAGCGGTGGGAGAACAATTGAAACTTCAAGTCATACTGATAAAGTCACACAATGGTTTAAAGGAAACATGTTTAATCCAAAATCTGCTAAAGTCACTTGTGGTAAGATTTTAATAAAAATTGAATTATTTTAGAATTTTAATTAATTGTAAAATTTAGTCAATAGGCCACCACCGCCTCCTCCGCCTCCACCTCCTCCACCACCTCCTCCGCCACCTTTACCTCCTTCTCCACCACCACCTCCTCCTCCTCCGCCACAACCACCTCCACCACCTGAAATTATAATCGTAAAACCACCCCCACCTCCTCCTCCACCACCACCACCTCCTCCCCCACCTCCACCAACATACGTAGCACAAGCAATCCTATACGAAACGGATGGTTACGGAGGCAAAACTAAAGTGGTTAATATAGGGTCACACCAAGACTGTATAAACATTGTCGATGACTTTAATGATATTACATCCGGCGTGAAAGTAACCAAAGGGTGTGTTATGCTCTGGCACGCAGCAGATTGCGGAGGACACTGGTCTTATCAAGTTAGTGCTGATGTTACTTCCTTACCACAAGGCATAAATGGACAAGTTTCCTCAGTTTCAACTTGCAAATATGCAACCTCCTACGAAAGTACCTCAAATAATTTTTCGTAAATAATTATTTAAACTAATTTTGAATCCCGTTTATAGCACAAATTACCCTTTATGATGAGTATTATTATAAAGGCCAGAGTGTCACTATTCCTCTGCAAGGGGACGAGTGTGTAAACATCCACGCTGCTACAAAATATAACTTTAATGATAGGGCTTCATCAGCTATTAAAAGTACCTCAAATAATTTTTCGTAAATAATTATTTAAACTAATTTTGAATCCCGTTTATAGCACAAATTACCCTTTATGATGAGTATTATTATAAGGGCCAGAGTGTTACCATTCCTCTGCAAGGGACCGAATGTGTAAACATCGACGCTGCCACAAAATACAACTTTAATGATAGGGCTTCATCCGCTATTGTTTCTGGAGGATGTGTTAGACTCTGGCATAATATAAACTGCGGAGTTGGAGCTGTATCGCGCTGGTATTATGATGTTACAGATGAAGAGCCTATTGGCCACTTTCCCAATGGTAGAAATGACCATGTGTCTTCCGTCCAACGCTGTGGCGATGATCCATATCCTCCATACCAGTAAAATTTAATAATAGTTTAATGCCATTTTTTAAAAATATTTTTTATCTTTAAATCAAAATTTAAAATTAGAGCAAACTTATATTTTAAGGTGATGCAAACGTGAAATTTAAATAAAATTATTTTAATGTCAAATTCAAACGAGTAATAAAAACGACACCTTTTTCCATTTTCTTAATTTGAATGTTTTTTTTTATAATTTTCGAATGGAAAAAGACTTGCCGAACAAATAGCATAAAAATGTAGAAACTGTTAAATCTTTTCTCTAGTTTTTTTGGAGAAAGTACAAAAATTGATTACTTAATTTGCTTTAAACACTCTTTGTTTGCCAATCTGTTAAATTTATACGTCCTACAACATTAGTCATGCTTTCACTTACGATAAAGTTATATAATCCCATTAACGCGTAAATTCCGCCCATATTATATAACAAAGCCATAAAGGTGCAAAAAAGTATTTATTATTTACCAGTTTTGCAAAGCTCTGCTTGTTAGAAGCTACGCTGATAAGTCGACTGGTGGATACTGATCTGTCACTAAGTTTGTTGAGTGCAATCAGAGCAAAGTTTTAGTATTTTTATTAAATTTAAATAAAATGTTTATGAATAAATTGGTAAATTTATTTCCATTTTTTCTCCTCTTGACCGTGATAAACGAGGTGTTTGGATACAGAAATGGTTTGCGCTTGCGGGGAAGGTAATGCCAATTGGATATGATGAATGGCAACTTATTTAATTTATTTTTTTACAGGAGCCTCAGGGGTCGTAGTAGTGCTAGTGTAAAAGTAAAAGTAACTGGATTCATATTTATCCTGGGTGATTCGAAACTTCCCGAGTATCACTTTTCGGTGAAGGAAGGCGAGTGTAAAAACGTTGACTACGAATCCGTAATGCCTTTTTGGGTAGAGGTGAAAGTTTACGGTGGCTGCGTGAAATTATGGGAGAGATCTGACTGCAATGGTGGGCGGGCGTTTGAAGTTAATGATTATACTAATAAAGGCATCCGATTTTTTACTGAAGGCTATTATCAATTTTCCTCTGTTTCCGTCACTTGTGGTTTGAATTATAATTTATAAGTTTTATAAGCTGTTTATTTGATTTATATTAAAATAATTTAATTTAATTACAAATTAGTGGATGGGCCACCTTCGCCTCCACCGCCTCCACCTCCTCCTCCTCCATCGTATTTAGCACAGGTCACCCTGTACGAAAACGAGGGTTATGGTGGCAAGACTTTGATTGTTAATTTAGAGTCGATCACAGACTGTGTTGATATTGACGATAGTTTTAATGATCTTGCAACTGCTGTTAAGGTTACTAAAGGTTGTGTTAGGCTCTGGCATGCTAGAGGTTGCGGAGGAGAATGGTCGTATCCGGTTAGAGCTGATGTTACTTCTTTACCACAAGGCATAGATGGACAAGTCTCTTCAGTTTCAACTTGTGATTATGCAACGTCATATGAGGGTAAGGTTGCAATTAATTTTTAAATGTAATATTTTAATTTTAAATATTATTTTATAGTTCAAGTTACCCTTTATGATTACTACAATTTCCAAGGCCAAAGTATTACTGTTCCTCTGAAAGGTTCGGTGTGTGTAAACATTCATGGTCCGACAAGCTACAACTTTAATGATAGGGCTTCATCCGTTATTGTTTCCGGAGGGTGTGTGAGACTCTGGCATGCTATTAACTGCGGAGTTGGAGAGCATATATCGGCCTGGTATTATGAAATTACAGACTCTGCGCCTATTGCAAAATTGCCAGATGGTAAAAGTAACGAAGTCTCGGCCGTTTCTACATGTGGTATTTATATAATTAAATTTAGGATTAGGATTAATCTAAATTTTAAAAAATTATATGTAGACTATCCGCCGCCGTCTCCACCTCTACCACCTCCTCCACCACCACCGACTACACCACGACCACCACCTCCACCTCCACCAACGTACGTAGCACAAGCAATCTTATACGAAACGGATGGTTATGGAGGCAAAACCAAAGTAGTTAATATAGGGTCACACCAAGACTGTGTAAACATGGATGACTTTAATGACCTAACCTCAGGCGTTAAAGTAACCAAAGGTTGTGTTATGCTCTGGCACGCAGCAGATTGCGGTGGACAATGGTCTTATCAAGTTAGTGCTGATGTTACTGCATTACCCCAAGGCATAAATGGACAAGTTTCATCAGTTTCAACTTGCAAATATGCTACCTCCTACGAAAGTACCTTAATTGATTTTTAAATATCTATTTGAACTAATTTTTAATTCTTTTCACAGCACAAATTACCCTTTATGATGAGTATTATTATAAAGGCCAAAGTGTTACTATTCAACTGCAAGGGGACGAGTGTGTAAACATCGACGCTGCCACAAAATATAACTTTAATGATATGGCTTCATCAGCTATTGTGTCGGGCGGATGTGTTAGACTCTGGCATGCTATAAACTGCGGAGTTGGAGAGCATATATCGCGTTGGTATTATGATGTAACAGATGAAGAACCAATTGGGCACTTTCCCAATGGTAGAAATAATCATGTGTCTTCCGTCCAACGCTGCGGTGATGATCCATACCAGTAAAATTCAATAGTTTAATATTATTATTATTTTGAAATAAAAATAAATAATTAGCAACAGATTATTGTTTAACGTGGGGAAATAGGAAATTTACTTTGACTCTCTAGATTTTAACTTTTGTCATACTTTCGAATGCGAGAAGACTTGGAAAAGAAATAAGCATAAAAATATAAAAGCTGTTTAATTTTTTCTCTTTAATTTTTGGAGAAAGTATAAAAATGTATTATTAATTTGCCTAAAGTAATCTTTGCAAACTTGCTAAATTTATACGTCCTACAAAATGAGCTATTTACCTACCTGCGGCTATGCTTTCACTTAAGATAAAGTAATATAATCCTATTAGATAATTTAATTACGCTTTTTGAATTGCATAATACTTTTTCATAAGGAATTATTACCAAGTTATATCAGATATTATGCAAAATTACGTGTTTTATGAAAATTATAGTAAAATAATTATTTAATTACAATAAAATGACGCGTAAATTTCGTCTATATTATATAACGGTATGGATAGAATACTTTTAATTCTAAAAAGGATAATAGAAGAAATTAATGAAGTTTATTACTTAATTAATTTATACTTGTGTTATAAGAGCTCCTGTTTTGTTTGCCTTTTACCCGTAAAATTTACAGCGTAAATGGAGTTAATAAGAAAGAGATGAATTTGCGAAGAATAAAGCTTTAATGTAGAAAAGAATCACTACCCGCTTACTTGCGGCAAAGATAATGAAAATGTCAATTGTATTTTCATCCAGCAACCCCAAAATGGCTAAATGAAACTCCAATAGGATTAAATTCATCAACCAACCTTTTTGTTTAGCTTGTTTATAACCGTTTAGCAGAATAGAAAGCAAAAAAGTGCAGAGGCTCGTTGATTTCAGCTTTAACTTTTAGAGAAAGTCTGAAAATGGATTAATTCAATCTTTTTAGGACATTATAGCCAAATTTTAAGATAATAATTGGAATAGGCATAAAATATTTGAAACATGAGGATTGAGAAAGTGTGATAAATGTGGTCAATTCTGTTGTCAGTTATATAACCGATTCAATTACATTTCTTGAATGACATAATATTTGTTTTTACATAATAAGTTATTAACAAGTTATATAAGATGTGGACGGAAGTGACCAATACTTTTTGTTTTGCTGAATTAGATAAAAATAACGAATTAATTTTAACTAAATGACGCTAAAATTCCGCCCCTATTATATAACAAAGCCATAAAGCTGTAAAAAATTACTTATTATTTATCAGTTTTGCAGAGCTGTCTTTGTTTCCAGCTACGGTGGTAAGTTGACAGGTGGACACGGATCTATTACTGAGTTTGTTGAGTGCAATCAGAGCAAAGTTTTAGTACTTCCATTAAAATTTAAATAAAATGTTTATGAATAAATTGTTAAATTTATTCCCATTATTTCTTCTTTTGACTGTGATAAACGAAGCGTTTGGGTACAGAAATGGTTTGCGCTTGAGAGGAAGGTAAAATATGTGAATTAGATAATTAATTAAAGGCAAATTATTTAACTTATTTTTCACAGGAGCCTTAGTGGCCGTAACGGTGATAGTGTTAAAGTTAAAGTAACCGGATTCATATTTATCATCGGTGATTCTAAACTTCCCGAGTATACTTTTAATGTGAAGGAAGGGGAGTGTAAAAACGTTGATTACGAATCCGTAATGCCATATTGGGTAGAGGTAAAGGTTTACGGTGGCTGCGTGAAATTATGGGAGAGGTCTGACTGTAATGGTGGGCGTGCATTTGAAGTTGATGATTATACTGCTAAATGGTTACAAATTATAGGTGGAGGTTATTATCAATTTTCCTCCATTTCCGTTACTTGTGGTATGAATTATTTTACTTATTAGGTGTGAACGCTTTTAATTAAATTTAATTACAAATTAGTCGATGGGGCACCTACGCCTCCGCCTCCACCTCCTCCACCACCTCCATCGTATTTAGCACAAGTTACCTTGTACGAAGACAAAGATTATGGTGACAAGACATTGATTGTTAATTTGGAGTCGATCACAGACTGTGTTGATATTGACGATAGTTTTAATGATCTTGCAACTGCTGTTAAGGTTACCAAAGGTTGTGTTAGACTCTGGCATGCAAGAGGTTGCGGAGGACAATGGTCTTACCCAGTTAGGGCTGATGTTACTTCCCTACCCAGAGGCATAGATGGACAAGTCTCATCTGTTTCAACCTGTGACTATGCAACTTCATATGAGAGTAAGATTGCAGTTAATTCTTAATTGGAATACTTAAATTTTAAATTTTATTATATAGCTCAAGTTACGCTTTATGATGACTTCAATTTTCGTGGGCAAAGTATTACTGTTCCTCTGCAAGGCCAGGAGTGTGTGAATATTCATGGTCCGACTAGCTACAACTTTAACGATAGAGCTTCATCCGCTATTGTGTCCGGAGGATGTGTGAGACTCTGGCATGCTATAAATTGCGGGGTTGGAGAGCATATATCGGCTTGGTATTATGAAATAACAGATGAAGAGCCTATTGCAAAATTCCCTGAAGGTAGAAAAAATCAAGTCTCGGCCGTTTCTTCATGTGGTATTTAAATTATTATATGCAATAATTTAATATAGTTTTGTTAGGAATAGATTTGATTTAAACTTTCAAAAACTAAAAACAAAATGTAGACTATCCGCCGCCGTCTCCGCCTTCTCCGCCGCCTCCGCCTCCTCCACCGCCACCTCCACCTCTACCAGAATACTCGATCACTGTTACTCTCTACGAACACTATTGGAATGGTGGGGACACGATGGATATTACTTTAACACGTGCAGGTTGTGTAAACATTGGAGAACCTTTCGACACTAGGACATCAAGGGTTTTGGTTCAAGGCGGGTGTGCCAAATTCTGGGGGGATAAAGACTGTGAATCAGATGGAGTAGAATTTATTGTAAAGGATGATGGTAGTGGTAAACCGTATGAGCTTACTCATAATGTTTTTGAAGCACAAAATGACAGAATTAAATCCATCTCAATTCCGTGTAAATAAACCAAATTACTAGTTCCCAATTATTTCTCTAATTTTAAGTAAAATTCTTAAATAGTATTTTATAATAAACTTTAAAAATTGCTTCTCTATTATTTAGAATTCTAATTTAAAAGAATATGTTTGCATCATGATTTGCATTAGTTTCTGTACAAATGATACAACCATTTTGATTCTTAAAAAGTAGAATGGAATCAATCAATTGGATTGATTGAATCAAGTGCTTTATGGGATGAATATTTGTGTTAAAAGTAGAGTGAAAAAGTTTGCAACTTTTCCGTCAACATTCTGATCCACGGTAGGAAAGTTTCAATTCATTCCCGCCGTTAGGACAGATCAGATCTGAAATTTCTGATCTGGATCATTCCAGTTTCTGTCCATGATCAGCAATCCATTGAAAAGGGCATTTAGCGTATCTGTCCAGTTTCTTGCCAGTTTCTGATCTGGATCTGATCTTGACACTGGAACAGAAATGAAATTTCATATCTGTCCAAGATATGAAATGGTCGGAAAATGGATCATATCTGTGGACAGCTTTTTCACTCTAGTTAAAAGAGCAGTTTAACTTAATCAAAATTTAAGATCGATCCAAGCATGTAAAATCTTTTATAAACTTGTCTTCATATCCAAATTAGATTTGAATTCGCCTAATTTTAATTCATGATCGAGTTTTTCACACCTTTTGGTTTAGCTTATTTAATATCGTTAAGCAGGGCTACAAAGTAAAAAGGTGCAGACCATAAATGTAAAAGCTGCTTGATTTCTGCTTTATTTTTTTCTTGGAGAAAGTTTGAAAACAGATTTATTTTATTGTTTAAATCAGTCATTTACGATTTTAATTGAATTAAGCATAAAATATTTGGACAATACGGATTGAGGGACTTTAATGAATCTGGCAAATTTATGTCAGTTACATAACTCTATTAAATAGTAAATTACTTAAGTAACATAATATGTTACATAAGAAATTATTACCTAGTTACATAAGATGTGAAGGGATTGTGCAATTTTTCTTTACTGATGGTTCTTTATTTTCATGCTAAGGGATCTGAAACGACTTATTTGGCTCTAGGGTACTGGTGGAGATGAGAGAAAGAAACTGATCACGAGAAATCCCTTTTATGCTCGATTAAGCCCAATAATTCCGACTAAAAAACGAAGCCCTTTTGGATTTAACAGATATTTATTCTTCCCTACTTTTCCAAACCCAATCAAATTTACAATTTTCCCTTGACTTTAATTCATTCTCCTAATTAATCTGATCAAATTGATACTGAATACTTATATCTTGAGACGAGTTGAGCCGTTGTGCTGTCGCTCTGAAAGTTGGTACTCGACTGCTGGTGGTGATGGTTGAGAGGCGAAGTGCTTCTGCTCTGCGTGGCATAGAACCTTCCAGAAGAAACTTTTGCACTCTCCTCTTCTCCTTTTACTCTATGCTTTTACAAAATTACATACTATACTTTCACTTGTCTCTTTGTCTCAAATCATGTGTAAAACCGTGTCTCAGCTCAGTTAACAAATGCTAAACTTTTACATGAGAAAAATCCCCAAATGGGTTTTCTACGCTATATAATCGTTACAAATAAAGCGCCTAGCGCTGATAATTAATTTGGCTTATCTCTAACAGTTTTCTCATATTTAAAACATTAAATATCCATATCTACATTTACATAAAGATTTCTCTAGTCTTTCAAAGCCATGAACTTGCTAATGTTTTGCAGAAGGGAAGGTGGAGCTCTGAGAAGATAAGATACATATTGTTAAATGATAAAGTGTGTTGATTTGTTTGATCTGCCAAAACATTTACGCACTGCGAATTCCTTGGAAGTACCTTTTGCTTGAAAAGTTTTAGGAAGTAATAATGAATGATTTATCTTAGGCGTAGATCAAGTAAAGTCAATTATTTTGGAAATAAAGTAATTGGCTTTCGTGGAAAGGATTGACAATAGCCATTATTGTTTTAATAGATTCATCCCTTTAGCATTATCCAATCACAGTATCACAAAACTGGCAGCGTATATATTCTGATAACTACTTATCTGCTTTAAAAGTAACATCTTGTCTTCTTGGCTAGTAAGATTATGAGTCAACAA
>JAHZMU010001762.1:0-12576 GCA_027743725.1 Rambutsinella grinnellia
ATCTAGAACACATTTCACATTTCATTCATATGTAAAATCACCAATTATTCTAATTATGCTTTACAAGGTTTATTTCTAAAATTTTATTTCTCATCTTTCCAGGTCTCTAATATACAGTTTAATCGAGAGAAAGTCGGTGTACTATTTAACACTTTGAGACCACGTGATACAAATTATTAGCTTAATTTGCTGGATAAGGTAGCGTTAAAGGTTTTTCTTAAAAGGGCGCATACAAAGTTTGATGCCTTAGCTCTAATGTATGGTAAGCAGCTAAACTAATTATGTAAAAGTACTAACTACATTTTAATATCTTGTAAATATTCTGCTTTGTGTTTGCAAACTTGAGAAGTCAGCCGAAATTATTTTAAAGAATCGTTGCTCTCGGTACCAAAGCTGGCATCCGAACTGAACAAGGAGGACTATCAAAAAACGAATAGGAAGAATCCAATAGAAGTTATTGTATATTTTAGCATAAATCAGAACATATCCGAGTTAGAAGAAATGCAGAAAGAAATAACAGAGGCAAACAAAATCTTTCCTGGGACTGTAAAGAGTATAATTATATCAGAAGATCCTGAAGCGAGGTGCATTTATGTCTTTTATTATGTCATATCTCTGAAATTTGTGTGATTATTTTTGGAGCATTTACTAATTGACGTTGCTTGTTTTCCTTTTAGCGTAGCAGAAGATGATTTGTATATAGCGAGGGAAGACTTTCTTAAGAAAGACCAACTTAATGAGCTTATCCCTACGAAAAGATTTCTTCGGTTTGAAGAAATCAACACATTTGCCAAAATATTTAATGATTTAAAGGTTGGTCTTGAATTACCCCTTAAATATTGTATCAAGTGGGGTGAAATTGTCAAGCTTGTGGCTCCAGTAGAACTTAAAATTGCAGCGTTTGAGGAAGACTATAACATCGAAATTTACCTTGAAAGCTTTAAAAAGAAAGTGGAAAATTGCGAAAAGCTAGTGGCTGAAATAAACGGTGCAAAAGTCATTTTTACATCAGATATAATTCAGGAGGATAGTGATTTCAACAAGTACAGCATTGGAAGAGTTGACTTTTGGGTTAGTATGAGTGAGTGGGCAAGTAGGAGGAATGTGCTGCTGTTTTTAAAAAACGCTTTTGACACTTACATGTGGTCAACTTTTGGTTACGCTGCAACGGAAGCTAAGGGGTGGTGGAGGACAGAACCAAATGGCTCATATGAACAACCCACCCAATTCACTTTTACTGAAAGACCTTGCATTGAAAGAGAGAAAAGCGAGAGAGATCTCTACCTCACATTTAATTCAACTTGGGCGAAGGAGCAAGTCACATTTAACCCAACTTATGTTAGTTTTACGTTGGATCCTTCCACGCACAATTCAAGTGGCTTGTGTAAAAATAAAGATAGAGGGACTTGCTTCAATGAGTTAGTCTCAATTTTATACTCAAAAGGTGTTAGGCGGATTATTCTACCGCGTATTTTTGTGTATTTGTGGTATCTGGGAAGGGCGGGTATCATATCCGAATCATTAGTAGAAGTAGGGAAAGCAATAAGAAATGCCACAAAGTTTGCCAGATATGAGCTATTAAGAGCGAACGCCATTTATGACATGTCACAAATAAAAAGTATTGGAAATGCTATTCATAATAATATTTCTGGCAAAATTCAATATCTAGTTTTGCCCGTAAACATTTTCTTTAAACTTAAAGATGACAAAATGTATAGCAATGTTAATAATGTTATCAGAGAGAACAATATAAATTTAGCAATTTTAATCTCAATGGATTTTTGCTTGGATGTAGACCATTTGAACTCAGACATGGCAAATTTAGTTAAAGAATTGGGAGTATTTTATCTCATTTTTAGCAAAAGCAGTTTTCTTGATGAAGTTAAAGATTTTGAGGCGCGTTTTGCTAGATTTATAGCGCAAGTGGCACTATGCAAGAGCAACTTGAAGGGGTTGAACGTAACCACAAATCTTGTATTTGAGACAGATTTGGATATTTTTGGCTCTATTGGTTTACTTGACCGTTATGGTTCGGTAAGATACTGGGAAAATGTTATTCATTGGGCAGAGCGAACAAAGACTCATGTTATATTAAGCAGTGCATTCGAAACCGGAAAGGAATTAAGCGGTTGGTGGAAATTAAGTAATAATTTTTCAAATTTATCTGAAGAAAATAATCGGTTGATGGTAAAAAGCCAGAAGGAGATGTTGCTTGTGGAAATGTTGGAGGGAAAGGAGAAATTAGAGATTAAACTGGCATCTGTAAATGTTACAGGTACATCCAAATTATTAGAGCCTTTATTAGTTGCTGGGTCATGTGGTGGAATTTTGTTTATTGGAATAGGCGCATTAGCTTTGTATTTGCACTTGAGAAGAAAAAATGCATTTGGTCTATCAGGCAATGAGCTAGATCCATTTTTTAATGGGCTGAGAGCAGAAGCGGATGTGGGCGACGAGGTTTATGAAAAGGAAAAATTTGAGATTGGAAAAGGCAGTTTCACAACCACAAAAGAAATACTAGGAACTGGATCTTGTGGGGCGGTTTTTTATGGAAGAGTGAGTAAAATGAGAGATGAAGCGGTTGCAGTTAAATTTGCAAGGCATATTAAAGTAAAGAAGGGATTGCTAAATGAAATCAAAATCTTATCGTTGATTGGAACGCATGAGAATGTTGTAAGGCTAATTGGTGCAAACACAGATGGATTGAGAATGGGACGAGTATACATTTTCTTGGAATTGTGTGAAATGGGATCGTTAGAAAATGTTCTAAAGAGGATGTGGGCAGAGTACGAAGAAAGTGAAGGAAAAGATGAGCATTCTGGGATGAGGGAAAATGTTACGGAGGAACTAGTGCGGTGGTCTTACGAAGCGGCGAGTGGGATGGAATACATTTCATCAAAGGATGTAATTAATTTGTGATAAATGTATGATAATATGTGACCCTGACACTAATATTTTTGTAGATTGTGCATATGGATGTGGCTGCAAGGAACATCTTGGTTACGGCAGAGGGGCAATGCAAAATCTCAGATTTTTCTTCATCCCAGCGTGTTTTGGACAATTTAGTTTCTGTGCTTAATGTATACAATGCTATGCCTTGGCGGTGGATGGCTCCGGAATGCTTTAATAAACTGGAGTTTTCTGAAAAGTCGGATGTGTGGGCGTTTGGAATTGCAATGTGGGAAATTTTTAGTCTAGGTGGGGTTCCCTACGGAGGCCAGTCTTATAGCGCGGAATTTATAACAAGCTTATGCAATGGGGTAAGACTTGGACCTCCCTTTTGTAACAAAAATGATATTTATGAGATGATGTGTCGCTGTTGGGATATCCAGCCGGAAATGAGGATCAGCTTTTCTGAATTGAAATTTAGTTTGGGGAAGGCTATTCTCAAGGGAGAAGAGGAAGATTGTAATTTAGTTTATGATTTGATGGAATGATAATAGTAAACTGCTGCTCATTGCGACTTGGCAAGGCACGTTGTTAAAATTTTCGCTTCGGAGCGTTGCGTATTAACGTTTTTGATATTTAGGTTTAGCATGCAAGCTTTTAATTAGCTGATTTAATCTTTCCTTTGCCACGTAGAATAGACAAATTTTAATTATCTGGTTGGTTTGTAGCATTCATTTTCACCTTAATAGTGTCCATACTATTTAGACCTGGCTAGAATTTCTCTTCGTCNTTGCGACTTGGCAAGGCACGTTGTTAAAATTTTCGCTTCGGAGCGTTGCGTATTAACGTTTTTGATATTTAGGTTTAGCATGCAAGCTTTTAATTAGCTGATTTAATCTTTCCTTTGCCACGTAGAATAGACAAATTTTAATTATCTGGTTGGTTTGTAGCATTCATTTTCACCTTAATAGTGTCCATACTATTTAGACCTGGCTAGAATTTCTCTTCGTCCAACATAATATATTCGAAAATGTTGCTGATACATTTGCTTTGCTTTGTTTGCGGATTGCTTAATCCCAAATATATTTCTGGCATCGTTATCCTATCCAACGAAAGTATTACATCCAAAATAAATAATTTCCTATTGAGTTATCTAGAAGAGGAAGCATTTGCTCAATGGAACTTTCCTCAGAACTTCCCTCAAACGATTAATGGATTAGATGAATTCTTTAGAGTAAACCTCAATTCGAATTGTTTCTTAGGATTGAATACCTTCCACAATATTAATTTCAAGATGGAAAACATTCCACTCATCCTTCGGAGATTAAAGCCTGTCATTTACAGTAATAAAAATATTCATATTTTTGCCTGGGCAATTAAAAACCTGAATAATTCAGAAGCATCTCCACACTACTCCTGTCCCAACTTTATAAATAGAATGAAAGCTGTTACAGATTATATAAACTTATCACCTTGCTCAAGAATCCATCGTATAAAATTTCTCTCTTCATCTAAGCCATGGAATTGTGAAGTAAATGTTGATATATTTCCTCCGAAGCATTTACCTCGATTCAGACCTGAAATTGAAAACGTGGTCAGGAGAGGAACAGGAAGAAAAATTGAGTTCAAGGCTGAAGTTCAATACAATCCAATCTGGTATTACACTTCGCAAGCTTTTGGCCATGTGAACAGACCAAGTGGACCAGTCTATATCATTTTGGGTTTAGAAAATGGGGATGAAGAGCTGCAAAATGTGGCTAATAATTGGGTTAGTTATATGGAATTCAATGAGTACTGGGGTGAACTGAACACAAATCCATCAAATATTTTTCCAAATCCGCATTATTTTCTTGCAAAAGTAATTAGCAAATCTAAAACTGAATTAGAAGTGTCAGGCTGGAAATATTTATCGTTCTGTTCGCATTGCCCGAAAAAGCTATTTGTGTTTCTGGGGGAATTAGAAAGGAATTTAAAGAATGAGAGGATGCATTGGAGAACATACTTGTATGAGTTTTCAATGGAGCCCGAGTTCCAGAAATTCTTGACGGATGAATTCTACTCGTGCGGGGCATCTTCATCATTTGCGGATGTGGTTGGGGCATTCCACATACCAAATAAGTATCTGGCTAAGATTCATTATCATGTTGTCAAGTCCTTTTTGGGGAATTTCAGCTACAATTATGACAACAAATTTGTATGTGTTGATGGTAAACAGGTAAAGGCCGGTAATTCTAAAAGCAAATTACGGAATTATCAAATGGAAAAATTTATTCTCAACACAGCGTTTGCTAACAATTTGTTAGAATATCCAATTGCATTCAGGTCTGAAATAAATGGGTTGAGATTCGTAAGCTGTGGGGGAGAAAGAGGAATGAGTGGAATTGCATTTGGGGAATTAATAAATGTTTTCCGGTGGCAAGTTTGGCTTATGGTATTAATTTCGAGTTTAGTCGTTGGCTTCGCGCTTTACCTTTTCGTTGCAAGGTCAGAAGTAATCAAGAAAAACATACGTGGATCGTCTGTTTTCTCTTGTTGGGATTTGATAGATTTAACGTTTGGACTTATAATTGAGAAGGGCGACAATGCTACCAAAGTCGTGGCTAAATTCAACACAAGTTAAGCTCCTAATTGCAAGCTTATCTTTAGCTGGGACAGTGATAAGTAATGCTTATCGGAATAACAATGTTTACAATATGATAATGCCGAGAGCTCCGCTTAAGTATGAAAAGTTTGAGCAGTTAATTAATGACAATTTTACAATTTATACGAGGACTGCAAATTTTTACATTGCTTATCTTGATGAGAACTGGATAGAGTTACCTGTTGGGTATGGAGAAAGGGGGAGAAGACATGGGAAATTGGATATCCCTAAATACAATTATTCATCTGTATTCACTTCGGAAGTTTTAAAAATATATCGTTCGTATAAATATTATAATAGGAAGGGAATTTCAAACGAGGAATTTAATCTCCTTGAGCTCGTCTATAATAATAGCGATTTGCAGCCAAAGAATATAATGAAGGTTATTGAGAAGGCTCTTGTTAAAAGAAATTTGAAGAGGCCGTTTAAAAAAGTTAGGGAAATAGAGACAGGAAAATGGTATGAGAGGATAGAGACAAAGATATTATTTAAGTTGTTGAAGAAATGTAATAAAACGGCGTTGCTTTTGCCAACTATTTTAGGGAGAAAATATGAAAATAAATTGAAAGGGGAGAAAGGAGCTAAGGTTGGGATAGGGAAAGAGGTTTATTCCCAGACTGTTTTGGGATTAACAATTTATGGAGGTATTCCGTTATTTTTAGTAAGAAGGTTTAGTTTATTTAGCCAAATGGGAGTGGCCTTCTGGTGGGAAAGGATGATTGAGTTTTTGACTGAAAGGGGAAGTATTAGAGAAAGCGTGAAGCCAGAGCCGGCGACAATGAAGGGAAATATTGTCTGCATTTTTGTTTTGCTTGGGAGTGGGCATGGGATAGCCATAATTGTTTGGATGTGGGAAGGGAGAAAGTCGTACAAGAGGGGTGTGCGCAAAGCTAGGATTAAATTATACAAAATATGTATTGGAATAGTGGCTAAAATGAAGAAATCAGAAATGGATTAAGCAAAGCAGTAATTATGTAGGCTACAGCAACGGATTTTTTGAAGAATACATAACCTTTATTATTATAAGTATTTACTTTTGTTTGCACTATAGCTAAATTGTAAGATGCGTAAATTAATGAAAATGAATTAAGTGATTATGTAAATTAAATTTAAAATCACTTGAAAAAAGTAAATACAATTCAATAGGCAGGTCAGTCCATAATTACCTGCACATCAAGCAAATTATCTTCTTATCAAGGCCCCGACAAGAAACAACATGCCGACTGCAGCCGCAATTATTGCGATATCTGCATTCGGAGAATTCGGTGGACGCTGATTGCTCTTGACAAACTCCGTGATGAAAGAATCTTTATGCTTAGTAAAACAATTTCCATGTTTTGCATCAGCACACAAGTATCGCAAGTTCTTTACTAGCGTCTTTCCACAAAGGCAGTAGACAAAACGTGACTCATATTTCAACTTTTCTCCACACGTCCAGCAGCTCCACTTTTGTCGTTTGTTTTGGTCACAGCAAACTCCGGGGCATTGAAGCTTAAATAATCCCATCTTATTCAATTTTGAATAATCCTGTAGGCGAATTATCTTTTCGTGTTTAGCTTGTGCAAAAGAAATCCCCTCTTTTTTTCTATATTCAGCGTCAAATAGAAGATCATTAGTAATGACTGTTTGCCTCATGTCCTTCACAGCAATACGACTATTTCTTTCCTCGTCCAAGTAATTTTGGTCTTGATGTATGTCACAATCCACAGCATAAAACATATCCTGAACATTATTCTGTTTTTCGCTTAAAAACAATTCCAAATCTTGCTTCCGAAAGTCATCTCTAAAATACAGGACGTATGATCGCCCATTTTTCATGTCGTCTTGGGTCATTTCTGCTTCCAGAGTCATGCCTTTTCTAATATAAGTCACAGCATTCTCTCTCAGCGTTTTTACAACGCGGATCTTACTCCAAATTGGCGCTGTCAATTTGTTGAGTTTGGAAGCGATAGTGACAAAGGATGTTTTGGAATCTAGAATGACATCTTCAATTTCGCTGGATTGTTTCTCCCCGGAGCGAATGGCTGGGACAAGTATTTGAAGCCTTGATCTTAAGGTTCGCTCACTTCTCTCCACTTCATATTTGAATGTCTCTAGACCTAGTAATGAATTGTTTGGAATAAAATCATCATAACCTCTTAAATCCTCTAGTTCATCATAGATTGTCTTCTTTGATTCTTCCAGTTCATCAAAGATCTTTACAATTCGTCTAATAATTGTCTCTTCAAAAGTAACAATCGTCTGGTTATTGTCCAATTCTAGTTTTTGTTTTAGGACTGAAATGGGGAGTAAAGTGTAGGTAAGTGGAATACCCTTTCCGTCATTTTTATTTTTAAGTAGTAGTGGCATTTTAACCATAAGCTCTCTTGCCTCTTCAATTGTCATTGGAACTTTTCTATCCAACAAGATGTCCCCAAAAACTTGAATTTCAAAATGTGTCGTGGCTTTAACCTTACTACTTTCATGGTTGTAAAAGTTTTGGAGGATGTCTTTGTTTTGTTCTACGAAGACGAGACTGCCACTTGACTCTGTTTCTTTGATATCAGCTTCGATGCTTAACAAGTTTGCTCCAATCTCTTTCTTGATTTCTGCTCTACTCTTGCCTTCTGTGTTGCTGCAAGTGGACGACACAATACACCTTGCACCCCATAAAATTCCAGAGACAAAGTGTGTAGCTGCTTTAGCTTCTTTGATTGCTTTGACAGAAAACGCCTTCGAGTTTAATGTTTCATGATCCATGTTAAGAAATTGCTGAAATGTTCCGATTTTATAAAGTAATGTGTTCTTTACTGACTTAGATGACCGGGACTTATCTCGCAGGAATTCTCCAGAGCCACGAAGATCGCACAAATTAGCAAGAACAGACATTTGAAGTTCTCCATCCAAGCCAAACTTGGCAAACTTTTCAGAATAACTGTCTGATTTAACAAGGCATATATCAGATGAGGAGCATTCAAAAGTTGTAATTGCTTCTGTTGGAATACCTACTTCGAAGATAGTACGGTGACAAAATTCATTTCTTTTGGCGTCATACAAAGAGCCAAGCCTAGCTGTCCTGCCCAGTGCCTCTACTGTAATTAGTTTTGGTAATGAAGAAACTTCCATTTTTATTTTTTTGGCAGGTGAATGACGATGATAGGTTTCTCTTAAAGAAAAGGAAGACTCTACTGTCTTAAAAAGATTAATCAACGGCTCCATGTTTATGTTTTGCTTTAACGTTTCGTTATCTACGTAGCTTAACAATCCCATTTGTTTAGACCCTAAAATATTATACACAAAATCCGTTGCGTTAATTGGGTAATAAGTTGTTAATTTTGATGTAAGCCATTTCTTAAATTGACAAACAGTCCAAATCAAAACAAAGAGAAACGGAAAGCGGTTGCCCCAAAAACAGAAGTATTTTTCACGAGAATTGCTAAGTAACTGCTG
Organism: Rambutsinella grinnellia; assembly: GCA_027743725.1. Taxonomy (NCBI): domain Eukaryota; kingdom Metazoa; phylum Arthropoda; class Collembola; order Entomobryomorpha; family Entomobryidae; genus Rambutsinella; species Rambutsinella grinnellia. The sequence continues at coordinate 8,960 of JAHZMU010001762.1, forward strand.
AACATCTTGGGGGAGTTTGGTATAATTCTTGTACATTTCAACAATGACTTTGATAAGGTGCGAGGATTTCGTTCCATCGACAGTCCCAGTTGACACTAGATAAACTTTGAGAGGGTTATCAAGTGTATATACCCAATTCCAATTATCCGTAAAGCAAGTCGCATTGCCAACATAATCATCAAGGCGGATGTTATCAATGTATGGATAAATGTCCTCATAGAACACAAACATTTTGTTCGTATTCCAAAATGCTGGATGGTCAGGGATATTATGTGTCTTTGGTCTTTCCCCTTCCTTTTCGCTTATCATTTGGCTAATAAGCCAAACGAATGCTTCTGCACGAAACTTTTCTTGAAGTCTGATCAAATCTGCATTTAGCGTTGATTGTCCACTAAGGATATTTAAATCCCTTCTCAAACCATGTCCAAATGGGTGTCTTCCCCTGGTTAACACAAAGTAGTAAACACAACCGAGGGAGAAGATGTCAGCAGCTTGTCTCTATAATTACCGCACATATAATTATTTCATAAATACAACAATATGAATATATAATCCATTATTTATGTACTTACAACATAAAACATTCCCTTTGGATTAGTCTCATTATCAGATTGCCTAATTACTTCGGGAGCCATCCAGCCTGGCGTGCCCGCGACATCAGATTTAATTCTGCTCATTCCATCCGGAAGATTTTGTGATAAGCCAAAGTCAGACAGCTTTACACGCAGGTTTGCCCCTCCCGGGCAAGAAATTAAAATATTTGCAGGCTTCAAATCTCTATGAATAATTTGTTTTGAGTGAAGAAATTTCAATCCTTTCGTTATCTGCCTAATACAATTCAAAACAGCAGCGTCACAGAGCTCAGGAATTTTAACAAATTGATCCAAATTCATGTCGCAAAGTTCCATTGCAATTAGAATAACATCATCAGCTATTTCTGTTTTGAAATAACGAACAATGTTCTCATGATAATCAAGGTGTGACAATATATCAATCTCTTTTGAAGCCATGTTCATTTCCCCGTCTTCAACATTAAAGATTTTGACTGCAACCTCTCTATTTTCAAACTTTCCTTTATAGACTTTAGTGTTGTATGAGCCTCTTCCAAGAAGTTTAGTCTTGTCATAAGAAATTGTTCCAAAATTTCTGAAAGGAGCGGTAACATTTTGCGTTTTAACTTGTTCTAACACTTTTAAAGCTCCAGTTAATTTTACATCTTCGAGAACTTCCTTGAGTAATTCATAACTTTTGGTTTTTCTCTGAATTAGTTTGTAGAATGTCGAGCATTTTTCGGATGGGTTTGCGATTGTATTCTAAATATTTTAAACAACATAAAGCATATGTTAAAATTTATTTATTGACTCAAATCAATTATGCCTTACAAGAAACGTCACTTCTTCTGAATTCAACAGCCCTTTTTCGTAGAAGTTCAGGAGAAATTTGTGGTCACAAGATGTCAATTCAACAAGTTTTTGAATATTTTGCTGAATGTGGTCACATTGCCACTTCTCCATCTTAAAATTATCGCAAAGTATACTTAATAACTCAATGGGTAACTAACAAAAATGGCGTCGTATTATCACGCGTAAATTAAGCAAAAATGAATCATCTGCGATTATTAGGTGGAATATTCTCCAAACTGCGCATCTCGTTATCGCATTACGTTACTATACAGCAAAATACTTTTTATCCTTGACAAATATTAATTTATCTTCGTGTATTAGACACGTCAAAAAGATTAGCTTGTTTGAAGAGATTTGATGATAAGATCAAGGGAAGTGTAGCGCATGATGTTAGCTGGTGCAAATGACGCATTCTGAGAAATAAATACCAGTAATATAGTAATAACGCTCAATTTATAATAAGGTAAACCTGACAAGTAGAACTGATTGCAATCGGATTAAAATAAAGGTTTGTTTTATAGCTCTAATGTTTAAGCTATATTGCTTTTGTTGGCGACACCCTTGTTGAAACATGGATAAAATTATCTTCCGACCGAGGTCAAAAATAAATATTGCAAAATAAATGAATTGGGACCTACCCTGGATTTGTTTACAGGTAGAATGCCTGTTGTGACATTATGATTAAATGTGTGCTTTCATTATCTTATTATTTGCAATTGCAATAAATGTGACTTTTTACTGTATATTAAAATTTTCAATTTGAAATTGCGGGTCACCAAATACTTTTTATACACAGTTTTATACAATTTCGTATTATTTTCCATTTAGGTTGCGTCATAGCCTGACGATTTCTGATATCGGATATCATTCCCTACAAACAATCTGACGTTAGGAGCGTTACACGAACAAACAAACATAAACTAATATTGGATTAAGATACACATCTACTGGTTATTTCATGAATTTGAATTGGTTAAATGCATGACTGACACGAATTCTGTGAATTGTGTACTTTTGTCTTAAAATATATTGACTTTTGCAAATATAAATGTGAAGTTCGTATCCCGGTTCAAAAGTTTAGAAATATGCCTGAACTTAAAATCTTCTTTTGTCCAAGATTTTTATTGTCACAGTTATATTTGAGTTATTTTGCGTGTAGCTTCCGCGATCGTTTCATCTTATCACTTCATGCCTGTAAATAAACTAATCTATCTGTCTTTTAACGGAAGCGAATAATACAATGCTTGAATAAACTACATATCAATTTCTTCAAATATGACTTGGAGTAATGTAATTTTTAACTGACGATCAGTGCGGGTCGAGATTTTACTGCTTTATTGCTCAGCAAAGCGAGAAGCTAGATTATATAACACTGATGCTAAACTGATTGTGTAGAAGTAAAAAACTTGATCAATACCTTAAATTGTGCACTGGAACTGAGTATCTTCGGGTTTAAAATCGTACTCTTTGCAATTGATGGCAATATGAAAGGTGTAATGAAATGGAGCTCTGGGAGAGACAACACATTCAGCAAAACATCTGTGAATTAGTTGAAAATACACAGTGTGACATTGGCTTCCTCTTGCGATTTCAATCACAAAGACTCCTCACTTATAATGAGGTGACTACTATTGTAAGTTCCAATTAATTATCATTAACAATTTAAAGTATTCCTAATCATAATCTTAAATCATTCAGAAGTTGATCCGCAATCCGTCCGACAAATCTTTTAAGTTCTACGCTGTTATTCAAACTAAGACTGATAGTTATAAGCCACTTAAGACGATTCTTCAAATAGCTGGACAAACCGGCGCACTTAAAATATTGGACCAAATTAATAAAAAGGATGCTGACACTCCGTTCAAGCACTTTGGGACAATTTCTTATGATAAAAGCAAAAACATAAGATGCGGCTCGTATAATACAAAAGTTTATGAAGGAATGCTTGAAAATAGAGAAGTAGCCGTTAAGGTATATAAATTCGAAGACGTTGGAGTAGATATTCTTGAAAAGGAGATTGGGCTGTTGACAGATTTCGATTATCATGCAAACATAGTCCGCTATCACAAAGCTGAATTCGCCGAGAAGAAAGGTCTAATCGCAATTGAACTGTGCAAAATGAATTTAGATCAATTTGTTAAAAAATCTGAATTTAATGATACGGATTGCCTAAATATTATAAAGCATATTACAAAAGGGTTAATATTCATCCAC
>JAHZMU010001763.1:0-10535 GCA_027743725.1 Rambutsinella grinnellia
ATTTATTATGGATTCTTTTACACGAGTGAAAATTTTATTTTTATTCAGGTCCATTGCTGTGGCATAACTTCCCCATCCGATTGGTACAAGACGCCATACGGGAAGATACCTGGATCATGTTGCAAGACAAACATGGGATGTGATACGAAGGATATGCGGCTTATTTACACAGACGTAATTAATAATTTTAGAATTAATTAAATTCAGTTCCCCTAAACTATATTTATTTTAATCAAGGGCTGCTACACATTGGTCACAACTTTGATCAAAGAAAATTTCGGATTTGCTGGCTACGCCGCTCTCGGATTAGCAAGTTTCCAGTTGATTGGTGTCGGACTCGCTGTGTTACTCGCGAAGCTTTTGATTAAGACAAAGTACGAGCAGATTGGAAACGGAGGAGGTTGAATAGTCGACTTTCAAGGTGGAGATTGACATTGAGAAGAGCTATAATATTTCTTAAATCAAGTACATATCACACGCAAAAATACATATCAACCCGGTTTCATGAAACATGTCAATCGCAAAAAAATAGCAATAAAAAGCATTATTTTGACATTGTGAATCAATCATTGTTATGCTGCTATACGATTAATGATAATTCAAAATTTCTCTGCCATGTAAAATCAAGTAGAGCTTTACTCATTGCAACTTTATGGTCAAATAAATTGTACCTGTTCCACAACTTAAGTTTTCATAACGTCTCTTTAATTAAATGGACGAACGAATGAAACGGATGTTGTTTGGCTTATCTGAATGAAAAATCAAAGGAGAGTGCATGGATAAGAAATGTTCAACTTTTACTACGTACATTTATTTGCACTCAATTGAAAGATGCCAATATCCAGCCATCCAGCCTGCATTCAGGCATTCGAGTGAGTCTAGAGTCTAGACTATAGACAAGTTCATGAAGAAGAAGATTGGTGTTTAGTGCGTAAAAAACTTCGCTCGCTCTCATTTTTAATTGTGATTGCGAAGTAAAAGTTCATTTAATTTTCTGTCAACGCGATCAAAATGAGTGGGGAAGGAGAAACGCCAAGGGCTCCATTGCAAGTGAAAAAGGGGATTTTCGAGTGGGTCGTCAAAAAAGACAGTTTTAGCAGGGATAAAGTAGGTACAACGTTGAAATCTAAGAGCTTCAGTTGCGGTCTCGACGAGCATACTTCTTGGTTTTTAGAGTAAGTTTTAACAGTTTTCAGTACTTTAACTGCTTTTAACTTTTTAGTTTTCTAAGCACAAGTTTAAATGTAATTTTGTTTCTAGACTCCATCTTCGCGTTCCATCCGACGACAGCATTTACGTGGGCCTTTACCTAAAGCCAAGCAGTAAACCCCTGGGTAAAATCCACACAAAGTACAAGTTTGGTCTGATCACGAAGGACAGCAAGGAAAAGTACGTGCGCTGTGGCCCGAGTGTATTTACCAACATGACGGGCTGGGGCTGGTCCGAATTCATCAAGTTGGATTCCCTCCTTGCAAAAGAAAACGATTACTTCAAAAACGGCGAATTAACGATCTTCTGCGACCTTCAAGTGTACAAGAGCCTTGAAGTGCCTAAATCCACATTTGGTGATGACCTAAGTGGAATGCTCGAGTCTATGGACTTCTCAGACGTCACATTGGTTGTTCGAGGGGAGGAGCTGAAGGTTCACAGGAATGTGTTGTCTTCAAGGTCACCAGGTTTTCGCACGACGTTTCTCCAGAGCAAACGTCGCCGATTTGTAATTGAAGATTTAGATGTGAATGGGGTGAAAGGGCTGTTGAGATTCCTGTACTCTGGAAAGGTCAAGGACTTGAAGACCATAGCAGAGTTTGTCTTACCAGCAGCAGTCAAGTATGGAGTGGAAAGGTTGAAGGCGTTGTGTGAGCAAGAGCTCTGCGATAAGATGAATGTTCAAAACGTGCCGGGCTTTTTGAAGTTGGCAGAGCTTCATACAGCGAAGCAGTTGAAGGCACAAGCTCTAGCCTTTATTAGCGTGAATTCAGCTGAAGTTGTAAAAGACCCGGAATTTTGGAGGTTGGGAGAGAGTAACCAGACGCTTTTTAGGGAGGCGGTGTGCGCGCAAGCCGAGAGGGAACAAGGTCGAAACGGGGAGCCTTTAGCTAAACGGATCAAGTAAACTCGTAGGAGGAACGAATTTGAATAATCTTGAACAGAAATATGTGTATGATGACTGTTAGTTTTCCCTGAATTAATTTGCATAATTTCTATCGTTCTTTCCAAGAATCATGTACTTGTAAGTTTGTTGTATCTTCATGAATGAATTCAATAAATATTTGCGTTTAAAATAGACAAACGATACTATACTGTCCAACCTTTCTAAATCAGGCTCACTCACATCCAAGATCTAACTTTAATTTGCACGAGTCTATGCATTTTTCATGCAAAATTCAAAAATAAAACCGCATACGATCTTTTACATGTGGACTATTCAGTATCTCAGTCACTATTCGATTCGTTTGTTCCAATTTGAGAAGTATCTTCTAGACCGAAAACTGCATATTCTCATACCGCCCCTATGGCCTATGGAGCACAAAAGATTTGAGCTGCACTCTCGACTCCCCGTTTCAATAAAATATTCCAAACACATGCGAGGGAGAGAACTTTTTCAGTGAATGTTTCTTTCTCCTTCATCATCAGTTCCCTTTCTCTAATCATCGCATTTTCCAAGTCACTTCACAACAAAGTGTGCACGAGGAGCAGAGACTTGATCAAAATGTATGCGTACGCTCGTTTCTCTATATACCAAATTGCATTAGACTACACATATAACTATTATGAGTAAATAAACTGAGAAATAGTTCGTATACGAGTATATCCCTTGATTGCTGATTAGATTAGGATGAGTGAGAGTAACAGTTTTGTATGGCCAAAGTTTTCTCTATAAAAATAAGAGTTTGGAGGGAGATCTAGAAAAGTTTTCGAGATATATCGGGGAAGATCATACTTATATCGCTTGTGCTTTGTCGTGCGCGACATAAAACGACGATCTGTTGTTGGTTTTTTTCGAATGTACAGGGTGTTCAGTAGTCCAATGAAAGGACAGTGAATTTTCGATCAATTCTAAATCAATTGCTACACTTTTATACATATCGTTTTATATTAAAATTTCTTAGATTTTAAAAATAATTTTTAGCTGCTGCCAAGAATTGCTTTCTCTGATATTAGATGAAAACTATGCCGGTTCGTTCCATAGTTTAACCCTTCAATTTGGAAGAACCCTGTACTTTCTAGCAATCAAAATGAGAAAGGATATATAAAAAACAAAGAATCCAGCAGCAGTTGAGCATATATCGCATAGAAAACCCCCCGCAGCGTTAACAACATCACACACACAAGATTACACGGTACGTTTCCGAGAGAGTTTCCTTCCCCACATCATCATCACTCACATCACCAGTTTGCCTCTGATAAAAGTTCACCACACCGCCGCGCATCTATATCGGCTTCATCTTTTTATACTTTTCTCGCTCATCTCATCATGATGATCCTTTCCTCCTCCTCCTCTCTCTCGCTTGATGAAGAAGAAGGAAAAGAAAGAAAAAGAGGAAAAAATTGAGCCTAATTACGGGTACGAAAACGAACTGAATAGGGAGGGGTGTACAATGCACACTGCTGCAGGACGAAAGAGACTCAGACTTGCAGCGAAATCAAATGATATATGAAAAATGCCCACGATTGTGAGAGCGAGTCGGACGAGAGTCGTGTAGTAAGTTCATTAAACATTGTACCAAGTTCCCCTAACGTAGTTGTACGATTCATTAGGCATTATTGTTGTAAATATTTGAGGGAGAGAGAGAGAAATGTCGTGTTTTTATCAGAACGATGAGGAAGATCAGGTTTTATGGGGGAGTGATATGACATATAGGTAGGGGATTTTTACTGTCTTCTATTGCCCTGTTGCAGAGTTGATTGGGATATGGAATTGTTATACAATGCACTATTTACGTTCTCAATTTTGTCATTTGTCTCGCCATATTTTCTCTCCTAAACCCGTATATTATACAAGTACACAAGGATTAAAGTTTTCTCCTTGGTGTGAGCCGTGAGGAAAAGGGTAATGTTGGAAGGATGAGAAGCCGACGACAACTGGAAATGTTTGTTGATTTGATTTACTCGCGCAACCTTTGTTTGGTTTTGTTGTTACAAAAATTTTGCTACACTACACATGTTTTTGTTTAGTTATATGTATGGAAATTGAATTAAGTTAGAGAGAGAGAGAGTAAAAAGATACATTTTTGTAGTGGAAATTGGATTTGAATTTGGGTAGGAATTACGAAAGAGAAAGAGATGATGGTTGTGGAAAAGCAGAATTTTACACAATGCTGAAGATAGGATACGGGTTATAAATATTCAACAGTTGACAACTGTGATCATTTAAGTAGACAATAGTATTTAAAAGATTTTTTAGTAATTCAATAGGATTGTTGGGTGCGACATTGCAAGTGCCAGTCTGTGACAAAAATAAATATTTATTTTATAAATCGAATTTTAAAATGTATTTTGATTGTAACTAGCATAGTTTAAGGAGAAAAATTCCAATGGCAGATTGATAGGTTGATATTCTCCTTGATTTGGATTCTGAAAAGTGTATTTTTTAAATTCATAATAATATTTTCCTCTCCAAAATTACGTATGCAAGTATCATTATCACAACTCCACCTTGTCTGCCTCCAATTCATTATGGATCAAGAGTTCAGAAGCAGGAAAAAGTTCTCCTTTTTTCAGAAAATCCTCCTCCACACCTATTATCATCCTACTTAACCGCAATTACAATCAACAAGCAAACAGACACTCGAAAAGCATGTAATTTTGTATAATAAAGAGCAATCAGAAACATGCGTCATGTCACAAATAGAGAGAAGGAGAAGGAAATTTTTTCTTTTGATGATAATAACTACGTTTTCATGCTTTACTTTTGCTAATTATAATTATAGGTTGTGGTACATTGTACACATCACGCTTCACTTAAATGTTCCGTGGGGAATGTGAGAAGTGCGTTGGCTTTTTTCTTTATATCAAATGATACTTTGCATTTTCAACTTTTTATTTAAAAAAATAAGGAATGTAATATTTAACTTTTGAGATACCAACCAAAACCAGAAACCAAAGAGTCAATAAGATTAATTCAGCCAAAACACTTTAAACATTTAGCAAATTGTTACACTATTTAATAGTAGTTTATAATCTTCACATTCCAATCTACAATTAAGTGTTGAGCATTTCAAGAAAAATCATCACATCATTAGAAAATAAAGAAAATATATTAGAAAGATTGGACACACGATTAATATTACTTTGCTATAAATTCTTTTAAATTTAACAAATTGCTTCCATTTTTTGTTCAATTCGATTATTATGTAGAGTTACTTATAAGTAATAGCAAAGTCTTTATTCATATTATTCGGCTTTTAGAAAACTTTCTTCTTCTCTCCTCAAAAGAGAGTAAAACATCCAAAAATATTGTGACAAGTCTTCTCTCCACACACCCATTCCATCATCGAGGTATCGTGAGAGAAACGAAAAAAGAGAGAAAAAATCATATCATATCATCGTCACGACTTGATCATCAAAAAACAAATATTTTTCCTTCATTTCACCTTCCCTCACAACACACGGCATTTGTTAAAAGTGTTTGGTCAGTATTTATTTAGATAAAAAAATAAATTTGTTTTTTGGTGGGTGTGTTCCACTTTTCTTGTACGATTCTTTCACAAAATTATTTATGCTTATTGGTATTTTTCTAGAACTTTTTATCTCCACTTTTAATAGCACGTGCTTAAGTATTTAAAAAGATNTTCTAGAACTTTTTATCTCCACTTTTAATAGCACGTGCTTAAGTATTTAAAAAGATATTGGAATTATTCAGCTTTGCATATAATTAATTTTTAGGAATGAATAATTTCATGAACAATATGCTCAGTTCAATCAAATACACAAAAGCTATTTTTTCCTCTGTATAGTTTGTTGCATGTGCATAAAAATTACATTAAACAAGAAAGAAATGAAATAGTTTCCAAGAACTGGGCGTGTACCAATCCCGAAACCCTTTTTAGTTTTTACTAGAAAAGATTGTATTACAAAAAGCGGAAACCCTTGTAAACTATCATATCTCAAGCATCCCTTCTTCAACCCTTTCCATAAAAAGATATTTATGATTTCCTAAAAGAAAACCAGAAATAAAGTCACTAGCTAATTTATATTTTTATACGTACCAGCAAGAATTGAGCATTCATGAAGTGTCATATTAAAGATTAATATTTTTTATTTGAGCAAAAAATATTTAGACAAAATTTACAACACAAGTTGAGTGTAGCAAAATTGCACTTTGTATGGAAAAAATAATAAGAAAGCCAACCCCTAGAGTATTGTGCCCAACCCATTCCGCACTCGAAAGATCCAATGAGGAGAGGCGATGTAAGAACGGGCATACATCTTGATGAGTACTTACTCCACAAAAAGTTGAAAATTATTCTTCTGCTTAAAGTATAAGCCTTCCAAGTTAGTTCCCTTTTGGTCTCACTCGTGTCTGTTAAGTTGTGTAGTGTCTCGTAATCTCGGTTTTTACACGGGGCAATAGAAGAAATATGAGTTGTTAAAGTTTTTTAATTTTTTAAAAAGTGATATAAGTAATAATTATGACGGGTGGGTGTGAAAATATCAGACTTCAAGGTGTACTCATGATGAGGGGTAGTAATACAACTGCAAATAGTACTTTAATTATGGATGGTTTTAATATCGAAAGATCAAGTTCTGGAAGTGAATTATTAAATATTGGAGGAAGTGGGGGTGGTGGGGGTAGTTTACATCATCATCATCAACAACATCATATTAGGCAAAGTAGTAATAGGGGTGGGGGTGGAAGTGGAATTGGGTGTGAGAAGGTTAGCTAATCGTCTTACTTTAAATAATTAATATTTAATCATTTTTTATACAAGAAGAGACAATAGATTTTTTGTTACTTTCAATATTTGCTCAAATGTTTGATGTGTGAGCATCTAAAATTCATTCGAGTAGGCCATTATTGACTCTGTTCTTATTAAAATGAATATTTTAAAATTTATTGTAATTTTTAAGTGATTCTATTTAATCCAATTTAATTAAATGTTACTCCGTTTGGCAAAGTTATTTTTGTCTGCTTGGAGGTGATTAAAAGATAAAAGTTTAGAATTATTTTATTGTAAGAAACCACGTGTATTTATATTTTTAATTTAGCAAAATTTTAGATTTATAAAGTAATTCTCTTGTAAACTTAAAGTAAAAAGTGATTTAATTGTGTTTACTATCCGGACAAAGATTATATAAAAAGTTACAATTTACAGGCCCCACTGCACCCAAATAATCTTTAAATAATTAACCTCAAACCTACAAATTTACACGAAATTTTTGTTACACCGCCACAACCTTTTCCCAGCCTTTTATCTCCCTTTCACAAAAGCATATCAAACATTGGACATTTTTATATTACATAACATTTTTTGTTATGAGTACTCTTCCCTTTTCCCGGAGATTTTTTTGCCTGTTGCTATTATAATTTTTTGTGCTTGTCACTAAACCCTAAAATGTGTGCGGTGACGTTTACAATGTGACTTTTTTTGTGACTGTTTTCGTGAAGTAGTTTATAAAGTGAATAAAAAAGGATCCGTATCCATCCACTTTCAAGTGCTTCTTTACAATTTCCGACCCTTTTTTATCACACCGAATCCTTTGTTTTCTAAAGGACTTCGAGTTTTTGTGGAAAAGTAATGTTTTGTGCGTCATTCCCGCATTTTAAACTTTCTTGACAAATTTTATAGAAATGTTTAACGATCAGTTTAAGCCATTTAATTTTTTTATAGTAGTCAAATCTTGAATATTTAAATAATTTCCCCCAATTAAGTTTAATCGGTGGGCTATGAAGATGTGGAATTGGGAAAGGAAAACACTTCCTTTAAAGGAATCATCTCGGTCACGTGTAATAAATCAGTGGACCCGTGGACCCTCTTCATCTTTTCAAGTCACCGGCCCTTACCTCAGCCCAAAGAGCATTCATCCCCTTTTAAAGTCATTCACACTTACACCTGGATGGAGTTTATCAATTTGTGATTCCTATCAGGGATATATTCAACCGCCAAACAACGATATCAATACACGTCCCCCGTGCGTATGAGAGCTCTCTTGCAAAAAAAATGATCCTTGAAATAATTTCCAGAGGCAAAAATACACACACGTCGATATTAATTATTTTTTAAAAACTCAAGAGAGAAACACACGCGTTGTGGCTTACTTCATCTTGGCCACTCACTCCACAACAGTGAACATCAACCCCCTACTGTTTACAACAAAAACATTTTCATCCGCCGCCTCTCTCTCAAGAAACTATTTATATCAACTTTTTATTAATACTCTGTCCAATATTGTTTAATAGTGTATGAAAAATAATAATACAATGGCCACCGTAGAACCGATATCTTTAGAAAAAATCAATTAATTTCATATTGGCCTTGATTTTGGCTATTTTTATTATTAACTTTCTCTTTTGTTTTTATGTCTCCAGGTGGAAGACCCGATATGCTCCACATGCCAAGAAAAGATAATCCAACGCTACCTTCTCCAAGTGAATGGTCTCCATTATCATACAGATTGTCTTAGATGCTACGTGTGTAACATTTGTCTTCAGATGGAGAGTAGTTGCTTTATAAGAGATGGGAGGATATACTGTAAATCGGATTATTACAGGTAATAAAGTAATGATTGGTTTAGTAATATTATTAGTAAGCCTTTCTAAGCTGGATTACTTGTAAAATATTGCAAAAGTGCTTCTCTTCTCGTGCTTATTCCACTTTTACTCGTATGCGCATGATGAAAGCTGGCACTCTTCTATTCCTTTTCAACCCCTATTTTAACATTTTAACAAGATTGTGAAAATGACAACTGTGTTAAAACATATTTTCCCTTTGCGACTTCAACAAATCTTTAGCATCATTGAAAAAGATTAGCATGACAATCACATTCCAGTCTCTACATCCTTTTCTAAAGGAACATATTTCTTTATCCTGGTAAAATTTACGATCCACCCTGACCTCTCCAGGACACTGTCACCACAAAAAAAATCTTTCACTTTACAAAATCCACTTGATACATTATCGCGGAAGCTCTTTCCAACTCCTTTTCCAACCACATCACCACCGAATCTATCTTCATTTGCATTTGAATTGAAAAAAAGAGTAGATCAGTGTACTTGTTACTTCGGTGAAGGTAGATGGTGGAAGCACAAGAGGAACGGCAGGGGGTGTGTTACTCTACGCAAGATGAGGATGAGATGCATGTAATTTTTTTTTTGCAGGAATGATGATTATTATTTGAAGTTTTTTATATCCCATCTTGTCGTTCTATCTACCGTTTTGTTGTTGTGGTTCGTTATCACTTGATTGTATGTGGAATATTATGGGCCTTTTTGTTGTCTGTGGTTTTTTGTGCCTTGATTAAACGTGATTGTTGATGGTGGCGGTTGATGATGATGGAGGAAAGTTTGTCTCATGTTTGTCTAGAAACTGGAAGGATGCAGGTGTAAAAGTTATGAATATTAAGGGTTTTATTCCTACAATTTTAGTGGTGGAAATTATCATTTTTGCAATAAGAAGATCCTTTTTAAAAAATTTACGGAAATATTTAAAGTGTAACGAGATATTTGCTACTTTAAATCTTTTTGAATCTTTTCTCCCTTTTTCCTCCACTTGAAAACATCCCAATCATCATCGTCATGATCCACCCAATCAAGAAAATACAAAAAGGCTTAATATTTTACCTACCTGTCTGCTTCCACATCGCTTCTTCCAATTTTTTCCTCTTGAGCAGCATCATGATCATCATGAGCTGAAAGCTAGAGATGAGTCAATAATAGAAGTAAAAAAAATGAAATGCGAGAAAGGGAACGTTATAAGATGCTTTTCTATATACCCTCTTCCCTATCATTCCTGTCACTTTTTTAACGCACGAATTGTAATATTGTGTCCCGTAATAAATGACACTTTCATTGCTCAGCAAAAAATATTTATGACTGAGGAATGTGATTGTTACACAATGACAATGTGGTTTATGTAGAGTGACCTGTGAGGTCATTGAAATAAATATAATAGACAAGTGGAAAAATGACAAGGTTTAAAAATGAGTTCTCATCTCGCCCCTTTTCTAGGACATATGGGAGTGCCCAATGTGCAAAGTGTACGCGCTGGATATCTTCCACCGACTGGGTTCGAAGGGCTCGGGACTCGCAAGCAGAGCAGATTTATCATTTAGCATGTTTCGCATGCGACGCCTGTCACAGACAATTGTCAACTGGAGAAGAATTTGCATTGGTGGAGAAGAAGCTACTGTGTAAAACGCACTATCAGGAGACAGTCGATTCTGGAGATGATTCGTGTGGCGAGGATCACGAAAACGATTGTGATGGAAGTGGCGGAGACAATAGTGGAGGTGGGAGTGGTGGTGGGGGAAGGGGATCAAGGGGAGGAGGGAGTGTTAGTGGAAGATATCCAGCGCGTACACTTTGCACATTG
>JAHZMU010001764.1:0-19360 GCA_027743725.1 Rambutsinella grinnellia
ATTTTCACCGTTTGCAACGCAAGATACAGTTCGGTAATCAGTGGTACACCCGAGGTTGCAACATTTGATCCGGTGAATAGACGCCACCTTTTTTATCGACCATTTTATGTCTCTATTTGTGCCGGGATCTGTTTTATCATTACTGTGTAAGCTACTATAAAAATTGCTTCAATTCAATCCATAACCTTGACTCAATTTCCAGAGTTGGTAATGTGCAAGCATCCCAATCACAAGAGAGTTCATTAGGAAGCAATGAAGAAGAAAGGGAAGAGAGGGGGACGTATATCCCAACCATTTTCGCAATTCTTTTGGCCCTCCTCCCTTTGATTTGGGTGAGTGGAGTGTTGCCCCCATTGGATGCTTTATTCCCGTGGCTCTTTGAAAGTGTAAGTTTGATTGACCCCATCTCAAACAGCTTAAATAAACAGTTTCAATTTAATCCAGGTGTTAAGTGCATTCGGCGGCAAGTCTGTAGGCTACACCTATTTTGGAACGACTGTTAGTGTCTCTCTTGCAATTATCGGACCTCTCGTATCCTTCATCTTGAGCCAAGAACCAAGAGTCACTTTTCTTCTAGAATGCCTCTGCGGTTTCGTAATAAGCTGTGACACTGGTAAGAGGAAAATGATGAATTGTAAAAATATTAAAATGATGAAACACTTCGAGCTCAAATCACTTTCAGGATCGATGCCAAAATTGAAAGCTTCGTTGTGCGAAGAAGTTCCTGTGAAATACTTCCTCAAGCAACTCATCAAACCAGCGGTGACAATAGCTTGTTCCCTTATCAGCATATTTGTCGTAGTGACAACGCTTACTCAAGCTTCGACCATCCCCGAAAGACAAATGTATCATCCTTTGTTCGCCTCAATTTGCATTTTCTTGGTGGTGACAACGAAGCTCGTGCAAATCTTTGATGTTATGCATAGGAAGCGAGTATCTCAGAGATATTTCCTCCTCTCTTTGTTCTCAATGTGGCACGGCTTTTTAACTCTGCTTCTCCATTCGTGGCTGACTTTCGAGCTGACAACGGAACACTTGGAGATGACTTCGAAGAAGAGTTTAGAAAGCATAGTCCATTCCCTTAATGACCTTATGCCTTGCATCCTGTCAGTTCGATTTTATGCTTTGGCAGTGACTGAACCTCATGATAGTACAATCAATATTTTTGCAACTTACATTTATCAATCATTCTTCGAGCCAACAGAAGCAAATGTAAAATTTGTACTAAAGCTTTTCATCATCTCCATAATTCATGCTGTTGTAAAGAGATTTCTATGCCAGTTGAGAATGATTATGATATTCACTTATGCAACTTTCACCTCAACACTCTTGGACCGGAAGTGTGTCGCTGGTAAGATATGATAGTATAAACAATTCCTTTCAAAGAGAATTTTTTAACCTACTTTTAAACCGAATATTTCTCCAGGAATAACTTTCTTAACACTACCCATTACTCTTGTTTCATTGGCGTTGAGTAGCGTAATTAGAGGATCGAAATTAATTCCAATGTTCACCCTGCCAATTTTCACGATTGGCTTCCCCCGACCGCAATCTTTTTGGAAGGGGATTTGGTTTGTTAAAGGGTGTGCTCGGAATGAAACTCAGAAGATATTACCAGTAGCTAGTAACATTGACTGGACAGTTTATGCAGATACTGCACCCTTTCTTGTCCACGGATTCACAAAATATTTAGAGGAGAATAGAATAAGTACGTTTATCATCATTAAAATTAATTTGCAAATTTCTGCCAAGACTTTATTTTAAAATATTTGGTTTCAGAGTTGGATCATGGCTCGTGTTACATTGCCAGATATGAAGATAGACTGATATTCTTGAGGGTTGTTAGTAGTGGGTGGAAGTTTTGCTATTTACAAGTGAAAGGATTGGAAGTACAGGAGCAGACATCGTGCCACTATCAGGTATAGGAAATTTGTGATGGGAAGGGAAATATTGGGATGTTTTGAATGGATATTTTGTAAACTGTTTGCTTACAGGAAGCGGCATGGTTAGATGAGATTTTTGACAAATATCTTCGTTCAAATTCATCAAAAGCCAGGAGACTGTGTTCATATTCACTTTGCCTTGTAAACACTCTGGAGCCAAAGTTTTGCTTGAATGTACCTTCATATTCTGAGTCAAAGTCGCAGCTTCCGAGTTTGTTGAGCGGAAATGGGAAGCTGATATTTCGAGATATGTTTTTCCGGGCGTTTTCATATCTTTGGATCAAAGGTAACCCGGCATTTCAAGGAGAATCGTATAGAAGACCTATTGCTAGCGGTGTCCCACTTGGAAAAGCGTATCCCACATTGTCAAATAGGCTTGATAGATCCCAGACGAGTTTGAGGAATCCGGAGAATAATATTGGGTTGGGTGGTGTGACTCCAGACATGAATGGTAATAGGGGAATTCATTCAGTGAAGGAATCATCAGAGAGTGTAATTAGTTATGGGTCGAATCGCGGAGCTAGTGCACCGCAAAGGCAACATCCTTCTTTAAAAGATGTCTCAGCGACGAATTGGAATGGGTCAATAAGCTACCCGCTTATTCAAGGTCTTCCAAATTTGGCCGTGGAAGAAGAATCGGAAACGGAAAGGTTTCCTTCGATTACAAGCCCATCCTGTTCGAATGATGAGTTTGAGAAGGAAATTAACAGCGACGAGAATGTCTCTCCCTCAAGTTCAATTAGGAAAAGGCAAGGAGCGTGGGATGGGTTACCAGAGCTTTGGATGAAGCAGTGTGTGGGCGATGCAATCCCTCACAATGCTGTTAAAGCGAGAGTTGAGAAAATGTGCTGGAAAGCTTGGGAGATCGCTTTCGGGACTTTTGATGGTAAGGAAAGAGCACTTTCACCGCCTATTTCTAGAAAATAGAAAACAAAACTGTGCATAAGAGCTGTTCCTTGAAGTTGTTGACGAATGTAATCTAAATATCTTGAAACAGATCTGTTTGAAGTCGATATGGCGAGATTCTACAGAGGAGAATTTGCAAAAAGTATGAAAACAACTATTATTCATGAAAAGTCGGACTTCGAAGAAAGTGCCGTGAGAGCTTTTCGGTAATATTAATAAAAACAAACCTTTAAAACATTACCTTTTTTTTAAAGGTAGAAAATCTAACATAAATTGTTTATTAGCTACGCTACGAAATTAACATTAGATGAGATTTATGCGAGTGGGTTGTACCTGGAAGAATCTGGAGCGATGACCATCTCTCCAAACGAGAATAACACGAGGACAATAAGACGAAGTGAGAAGGAAGAACAAAGCATATTTGTAGAGCTTAGCAATTTTGAGAAAAAGTATAGATTTTGCTCCTACGACCAAGTCCCTTATTGGATGAGTGAGAAGGCCAAGCACATCGTTTCCATATCAGCAGATGGGGATAAAAACATTCTGAGAATGTTTAATTATCAAAATGATGGAGTTGAGTATGCCATTGGAGAATTAAGTCAACATTGTGTGGAGGGGATTTGGGCTAGTTTGAGTACTGAACTTTTGTATTTGACTTCGGATGATGATGAGAGGTATTCGATACAGGTGGGTCAAATAACTCATAAAATTTCGGGGAAGAAAACACACGACATACATAAAATTCTTATATGGAAACATTCTTTCTAATTCCAGCACAACAAACATCTCCTCCGAAATATTTGCTCGCAGTCTGCACAAACACTTGGCTATCCCGTTTATGAAGCTGTTTTTCGTGTAAACCTCTTCGACTTTTCTTTGGAACAGTTATCCAACTAAATATCAAGTATTCTATGACATTTGCCCTCTAATTCATTTAGTAAAATGTGAAAGAATAAAAGGATGGAGAGTTGAACAATTTTTATTTAATTTTTATAGTGGTTCACGGTCATAAATTCAGATCATAAAATGAAGGAAAAAAATTCATGACTAATCCAGGAAGCAATTTAATTCTATTTTTATTGTGGGGAAAAAATTTAAATCGTAGAGAGTTTCCTTTCAAGAGTCCTTTGGAAATGTGGTTTTCACCAACAACGTTTTGTTTGCAAAGTTTGTGGTTTGGAACGGAAACTGTAATTAATTTCATGTTAGGATTTGCTGATAAATGCGATTTTGATAAGCAAAAAAGTTTTAATGGGAGATGAATTAAATATGCTTAGTTTTAAAAAAAGTTTTAAGATGCGTCTATTGATTTATGTAAATTAAAATGTCGAGTTTGACAGCTAATTACGTACAGACACGTCTGCAGACAATCCAATTCATCTCAGTTAACTTTTGCTTTTCATTTCCTGGAAGTACCCACAAATTTTATAAAGATGCGAATATTTTTACAGGATTTCTTCAGAGAATTGTTAATTCTTCTGATTCTGTTTGGTATTGTGGAGAAGGTGAAATTATAAAAAGATTTCATTTCAAACAACTTTGTTAGAGCTACTATTGATCCACACAGATTCAAGGTTTTCCTAATGCGCGAGGGGACGCCCACATATCTTCCAGGGAAAGGTTGTCTGAACAAGCGAATTCATTTGCGTAAGTAGCGGTTTACACAACTTCAAAGAATTTTTTAAGCTCGGAAAGTATCATCAACCTTTTAATAATAATTTCAGAGATGACTCCCACCTTGTCGAGAAAGTTGTTGGGAGAAATTCAGACGCTTCAGCTCTTCACGCTGCTCTGATTGGTTGATGATATTTTGAAAAAGAAATTATGTATAAATAAACAACCAATCTTATTTAAACGCACATCTCTTTATTAACATTAAATCAATATTCATAGTTTTTTTTGTACAAATATCCTTTTTAGTTTCACGAACACAGACCTGGTAGAAGCAACTCAAGAAGAAACTAAGTCTACTTGCAAAAAGTTACAACATTCCTAGGCTTTTATGAGACAGGGAACAGTTTACCTTTTTATCTTCCTAATTATTTTCGTTAAAAATACACTGAAAATCGGAGCGAGCTAGCGAAAGCTCTGAATGGAAATTTCTAAAACAACAACTATATTTGGGGGAAAACAACAAACTAAATTGGCTTGTTAGTTAGGGGAGCTTTTTGCTTCCTGGGCTAATTCCGAGTATATTTTGCATGTAAAATTATTGCCATACATTTTAGATATTTTTAAAACATTTTTTTGTCACTTTTTTTAACCTTTATTATTCCTTCTTATATACCATCTAAAAAGTGTGCGGACATGGAAAAGATTTTATTTCAGGTATCAGCCTACATCTCTCGTTTTTTTTACCTTTTCAATTTTACCCGAAAGCTCTTGGATTATCAAATATAGAATGTTTTCTATTAATTGATAGTTTATCTATTAAATTATGCCCAGTGTAAAATCCTTAATGCCTAAACACTTTTTTGTTTTGTTTTTAAAGCCATAACACATTAAGATCCTTTTAAAGGTTTCTTTTACACAAGGAAATGTTTGACAAGGAAAAGGGATGTGCAATTTTGAGTATTCCATTAAATATAAGTTTAAATTACATCGCTCTTTATATAAAAAAAAAACGTTTCCATATCTTATCATTTATATTTTGCTCCATTAATTTTTTTCCAAGGAGCCTTATATAAATTATGCTAAAGAGGAAATCGACTTGAATCACAAAAAAAAAACTCTGCCGAAAAAATCGTGAATGCTCCACTTCTTTGACTACTTTGAGACTACGTGCATAAAACCTAACCTAGTAAAATAATTCTTTTCCCTTAACCTACTTAAGAAAAATGACTGAGTCGATTAAAAATTATAAAATAGATTAGCCACTAGGATCTCGTTAAACATCTATCACAAAAGGTCGCTTTCTTAATTTAATTTTTCTTCAAAAACAAGTATCGAATTCGTACTTTAAAATCTCCCTTGATGAGTTAAAGCAGCAGCTTTTTACTCAATCGCTACTCACACGTCTGAACCAGGCGATTTTTAATAAAACTAGATTTGAATTTCCTCTTAAAATTGCTACAAAATTATGGCTTGGGAAAGGTTGGGTGAAAGCTTCAACATCAAAGTCTACAATTAGATGTTACCCGTTATAGCTCATTGTTCTAAAAACTACATTAACAAGAAGGTTGGGAAAAATATTGACAAGTATAAAAGTCTTAAAACTGACAAGTCGTAAAAAAAGTATGAAAAATGGAATTGTCCTTAGCATATAATTATGCTTTGGACATTTGAGTCTGCTTAGGTAAAAAATCCGAGGATAAATTTATCTTCCCTGTTCAGAGCTGTTTGAAAGCCCAAGTTTGCTCAGATGAAGACTTTTTAAAATTAAAATGATATTGCTTTTCACTAACTCACCAGCTATTGTTTAGGAAATATTGCGAGCAATTAATTATTTTCAAGAGTCTTTTGGTTATGAGGATTGGGAGATTTCGGATAAGAAATAAGAAAAGTAGAAAACACTTACGATTAGTTAAAGGAAGGAGGGAAAAAGGAAATATTGCGAGCAATTAATTATTTTCAAGAGTCTTTTGGTTATGAGGATTGGGAGATTTCGGATAAGAAATAAGAAAAGTAGAAAACACTTACGATTAGTTAAAGGAGGGAGGGAAAAAGTAAAAAGGTGCTATTGCATTCGTATTTTAAAAAAAACATTGAGCAAAATATATTTGACACGAGACGAACAAGTGAGAATGGCAAATCGCCTAAGAAATTGTTTACACATTTGTGATAGAATTATAGGCTAAAAATACTATCGCGATGATATCGTTCGTAATTGCTTAGTTAACTGATTTTAGGAATCTTTACAAGCATTACTGTAGAACACAGGAAAAGAAAAAAGAGAACGCGATTCGTAATAATATCACAGGACGCAGCAGTGTCAAGAGTTTTTCGATTGCAACATGCATAATATGGAAACAGGACAGTGAAATACCAGGAGAATCTAATTAGACTATTGGATCTCCTGAGGTATCAATAGTTTCCATTCCTTCTGGAGGAATCCTCCCATTTCCGTTGTGCACTATGACTCCATTAGCATGTCCGTTAGGAGCTGTGGCAATTTGACTGGCGAGAAATGATTCGATACTGGGGGGAGGTAGAATAGGTGATGGACTAGTAGGTGTAGGAATAGTTCCGCCATTACTCGTACTCACAACTGACTCGATACATCGGTATAAAAATAAGTAGTCATCCTGTAAAAAATATTAGAAGAAAATTAGTAAATTCGAAACGTTTATTCAACTATTATGAAAAGTAAAATCATACCGGTGATTTCCAAACGTTAGGTCGCTGCTCATGGTATAATTTGGCATACATATAAATGTCAACGTGGCTCTCATATTGGATCTGCTTCATACAAGTTGACAAGCAACAGAATGTTGCTGCTTCAGTTCCACCAAACCTAAAATTTAAAATATTTTTTTAAAGAAAATTATGTTGAGAATTTGTGAAATTGAAATAGTTTCTATTTTACCTATCAACAACTGCAACAGGTCCTGAATGAGATTCTCTTATGCACTCCTGCACATTATTAATTAAATCTAGGACTGAAGAGATTGGAGCGGCTACAGAATGTGGCCACATTGGACAGTGAACCATTTTCACTGTAAGATCATAATCGTCTTGAAGAGACTGGAGGGAGAAGTCTCGGTAGATCGTCCCATTTGATTCTGTCTCATGTTGGCTATTCACCCTGAAAGTTTCGTAATCCTGACCTTCCTGAGAAGCTGGCCAGAAAGTTGGATATTCTTGATCGTCCATAGCAGTCAGCACCACAACGGTTTGGACGTTATGATCCCAGAGCATTTGCCAAAACTCGGCGATTGTACTATCAAGTGGGTGTTGAGTTATTATAAACTCTTGGAGTCTTCGGAACCCTGCGAGACAAATTGGTAATTAATTATTATAAAGAGTCTATGAAGATTTGAAATCTTACCTGGAGCAAACGTTGCGTTGATATATTCACTCCCTTCCACACCTGGCTTTGGAGTAATTGAAACCCTGTACGAATCCGTGCAAACATTGTCAATGTTCCTGTTCTTCCCGAGATTGCAAGCCTTTAATGCGGCTGATTGATGAAAGTCCTTTGGTGTAAATTGCGTGACGAGCTGGAAACAATTTGTTAAATTCATTTATCCTTTCCACAACTACATAAAGTTATATATAATTCATTTACCTTGTACTGACGTTCGAGTAGACATGACACTTCAGATTTCTCATCAGCGTAGCTACCCGACAAAAGACTGTGGATGTATCTTGATAAATACGCAATGTTCACATTTGTCTCTCCGCTAAAAAAAAATCCGTAAAATAATATTAAAATACTGTTTTGTTAGTCAGGATAATAAATTTCTCTTAAATTACCTCTCAATCGCTTCTAGCATAGCATCATGAATGAAAATATATTGCTCCTCAGTCTGTACTAGAAAGTTCCTCTGTTTTCGAATGTGGTTTAAAAATCCATAAATATTCAAATCTCCCCTTGCACGAATTTGTCGTAGCATCGCATCCAAAACAATGTACGTTCCTGTTCTCCCAACTCCCGCACTAATTAAAATAAATTAGTTGAATCATTTCTGACAGAGTGAAAATAAAATAATGAAAGGGGACTAACCTGCAATGTACAATAATAGGACCTCCATCTTGGGGATTGGCTGCGGCCGACTTTTTCACAAAACTCAAGACTGGCAGCGGATGACTAGGTGTGCCGTGATCTGGCCAGTTTGTATAATGATAGTGGTAAACCGTTCTCTCGCTGACGGTTTGCTTCTTTTTCTTTAACTGTGATCCAGAAACCGGCTTTACAATTATGAAGATTATGCAAAAAAAAGGAATAAAAAATTGCAAAAATTAACAAAATTACAAACCAATTAATAACAAAGCGAAATAAATAAAAACTTTAGAGTCAAATTACCTTCAAATGCTTTAGCAAGAAAGTCCTAACTGTGTAAGTTGATAGGACATCTTCCTTTATAAATTTGACTTGAATCACTCCGTACGTCTCAACCCCTTCTTTTGGCCAGTACATGTCACATTTTTTCTAAATAATTGTATTGCCAAGTTAGAATTTAAAGCAATTAAGTAATAGTTTGTGGCAAATTATGAACTAAAAAGAAATTGTCATCACATTGTAAAATCTCTTCAAATGCATTAGATAAACTGATAGAATTGAAACTTACATGCAACAATGTTTAAGTAGCGATTCTTCTGTTTATTTTCTGGATGTTGGGAATGCTCCGAAGCGAAGTCTTCTTGAACGGATGCTGACTGAATGAGTTCATACTCTTTGGAGAACCCGATATCTCCATCGGCATGCAACTCTGTGACATGTTTTGGAAAGATATGAGCTGGTATTGCACGTTTCAACTCGTCAGTACAATCCCCTTCCCATCCGGTGCCACCGAGGAGGGGTGGAATTCGAGGTGGATCATCAAGATAATAATATGCTCCTTGAAAGCAACGTCTGTCGAGAGTTATAGCATAAATTAAAAGACCCAGACACAAACTCATCACGTTAATCACTGATTAAATACCTCCACACGATTACAGCAATGAGAAGAAGCAGGAGTGCGAATGCAGCACAAACAGTCACGGCAACCATTGTTGGAGTGAATTCATTCCCAGTCCTGGGTGAAATTCTCGGCTGTATCTTTTCGCAATTGGGCTTTAGCAAGATCTTGCGAGAGTCAGAAGCCTGGCCTTTGTACACCTTTCCGGTTTCCAGAACGCTTCTGGTGCCACCGCGAACTCGGACTTCGTACATCATGTTAGTTGTCATGTTTTGAAGTACAGTCTAAATTGAGAGAGAAAATATGTAATCATCTCATGTTAAGAAAAAGGAAAATATCAACTTACAAACTGATCATTCGTTTCTGTCGTTGTTGGAACAGTAATTTCCTCAAAATCTTTCCACTCCTCACTTCGATAATCGATATAGTAGAAGTCAATAGAGTTGTAGAATATCATTGGACGCTGCCATGCAATAAGGAGTGCATCATCGGACAAACAAGATACATTAACAATTCGTGGTGGGAAGGGTCCCCGCACGTCCGTTTTCACAACAATTATCTCTGACGACTTTCCTTCATTTTTCCAAGTGAAGGGCTTCACCCAAACTTTATATTCCATGAAAGCCTCTGCATATAATAATAACAGTTAGTTTGGCTAATTAACCATCATATTTTTCCTCTTACCTAATCCACTCAAAGCAAACTTCATGTGTTCCAAGGGCTGCTTAACTGTTTGCACATCTGTGACATTTTTCCACATGTAGAATATCCTGTACCCTTCAATCTTGCCGTTTGGTTTGGCAGGTTCGGACCAAGATAACTCCATCATTGAATCTGTTACCCACGTCACAGTCACATTCCTTGGCTTGTCTGGAACTGAAGAGAAAAAAACGCATATAAATACACACATATTACCTTCCTAATTAAACTCAAAACATGTTTTCGAATCAGATCGCAATCACGTGTCAAAATGATAAAATCATTGGAAACCAACCAGAACAATTAGCTTTGATTTTATTTGCGTGTAACATACGTTGGAGTTCAAAATTGCTCTCCAATTAAGAAATTCTTTATGCCCTATCGCATGTCAATAACTATGTGAATTTTATAAAATGCATCAAATAAAAATAATCTCATACTCCCATCAAGTTCCTCCGAAGTGGAATTTGTTTGTGGAGTACTAGCTCGAAACTGATAGTCTTGATCTTCATCTTCATCATATCCTTCTTCATCCTTCATCTGACTACTTTCCACATAGTCTTCCTCTCTTGGCGTAGGCTTGCTAATAGCATGCTCATGAATCTCTTCCTCTACATCATCCGGCGTCAACAAAAAGAACTTCCCTTCCCCTCTCCCCCCATAGGGATATTCCTCTTGGATCCTCTCAAAATCAGTGTCGCCATTATGATGACGCGATTTCGTAATTGGATTTGCATCCCCGAAATGAAGTAATAGGGAAACTAGCAACAATATTAGCTGACTAGTCATTCTAAAACGAGGAAATCCCTTTAGACAATTAATACTGCTCTTATTACGAGACTGATGACCATCACTGAAGGAAATGTCACTTTTCCTAGCCATACTCAAGCGCGATGATGATGAGGGTGCTTTTGCAAAAAGAAAATGTGACAGGTTGACTCTATACCCTTTTATTACACCCGCACCTCTCACATCCTCATCTAATAGGGGATAATCACTCCCTTTCCCACCATTATTATCCCAAGCGTAATTACCATCCCTATTATGAAAATGCACTTTCATTCTTTAAACTATTTTAATTGATGATGTAAACATTGTTAGAAAGTTCTTTGTTCACGGGTTTTATATTTTAAAAAAATCGCACTTGGTAATGATAATGAATTTGGTTAAAAAAGTGACAGTTTTACATGAACACTTTTGTGCTTTTATTTTTGGATAATGAGATCGTGGTGGCCGTTGCGTTTTTTTTTTTGCACGTTCACTGATTATTCTTTAGCCACAAATTCTAATTAGCAATACTGATTACTCCACTAGAAAGTTTTCCTCTTTTATTCAGAATTATTTTGAAAATGTCTTCGTTTTTCAAGCTCTTAAAGTTTCACATGGAACATGTAATTGGAGCGAGTTTCACTTTTGGAAGAGAATCATTTATACCGATAAAGATATGATAAGCACTAGTTGATACAGCTAAAGTTTAAATAAGATAAGGGATAACCGACATTGATAATGCGATTTGCATAGCTTGAGGAACAGTACAATCACTTTTGTCTAGCATGTGCAAAGATGCATGGAAGATGGGAATTAAACGGAATAATTCCTCTCACAAAGTTTAATCAAAGCACATACACAACTTTTATATATAAAAATACAAATAGTTTCACCACACTTATCCATCATTCACTCTTTGGAGAAAGAACCGCTGGAGAATTTGATTTATTCTAAAATCAATACTAGTTCCTCCATAAAAGGTAGGGTTTCTCTTCTTTATGAAAATCATCCTCCCATCTCCCCGGCGACAGAAAGGGAATTGCCGAGTTGCATCTTGCGTACTCTCTCTACTTCACTCCCTCTTCCTCTTGGACTATTTCTCTGCTGTAATTAGAGCTCTCTCCAGGAACGAAATGTATGGCTCCATTTAAAACACATTCCCTTTTTACTTTACGCACAAATTCTTGCTTAAAGTGCTTGTATTGCCAAAAAAAAGGTTGAGGAATAGGAGATTTTTTTTTGGAGAAACATCTGCAACTTCTTATTTCTTGTTCCCTTATATTTAGGGAAGAAGTATAGTCTGTAGCATGAACAGGAGGAGACTCTCGAGTCAATTCCTCCACCCGTGCTTCGTCCTTTTGTCAGACTCAAACTGAAACCTCTGCACCAACAACAAACACAAAACTCCTCTCCTGCACCATACGAGTCACAATGATGAGTAAACTAAAGAGGGGGATAGTACTGCATGTGGTAGTGTGTGAATGCCTGTTTTATTATTGCCAACTAGTTATTAGAAAAAATAGGCAAAAGAAGAAGCTTTGCATGCATAAATGAAGATGTATGTGTTTTGTATTGACGAATTAGGCAGATGCTGTGTATTGCTTTAAGACTTTTAACTTTCAAGATGAAGATGTTGATGATGAAGAGGATGAAAGAACTTCTTTTTTCCTCAACTTGGCTCATTTACTCAGTTTCTTCATTCATAGAAAAGGAAAAGATCTTGAAAACGTGAAGATGTACTTTTGCTTTTAAAACTCGTCTTGGTCTAGTAATATTAATGCATAACATCAGATCTAAGTAATAAATCCTTTAGAGATAAGCTATTGTATAATCCTACTTAATTTTAATCATCAATCTTTACCATCATCAATTACAATCCGTTAATCATGTAATGAGCAAAAAAATTTGATGAAAATCTGGAAATTTTAAGATTTCACTTATTACAAATTGGGTCACCTTTAAAAATGATCAAATGAAAATCTTACAAAATATTGTTGTTTTTTTCATAGTGCGTAATAATTCATGTAACTTGTGCGGTAAACCTCATGTTTACAATCTAATTAGACAGTCGTATAAACTAGACGTCATATCAAGAATTTTTTTATGGGTTTGCGTTGACAAAAAAAGTTAGTTTATTTAAGCTTTTTACAAAGAATAAAATGGACTTATCACATCTGGATAAAACTAGTGCCGTTATGACAGGGATTACAAAATAAATACATGACACTGAAAAAAAAAACGACTGAGAGCAAATCGAAAGTGAAAAGTAAACATGTTTGAACACAACATACGTACGTGATAAAGGATAAAAATATTCTTAAAAGCTTCTTCATCATCATCAAGATTTTTCAGTTTGTAAAAGCATTAAAGAGAGAAGAGTTGGTCTTAAAAGTGAAACTAGAGGATGATGATAGAGCATGTACAAATAAGTTATTAATTTTTCTTGACTAAACATTGCAAGAGCTTACGTGAAACTTAATCCCTTCACGTTTCTTGAAGAGAGAAAAGGCATCGAAGATTTTCAAGTAGAAAGTAAAGAGATTTTATGCAATAGTGAGAGAGAAAAATGTATGGACAGTTTTATGTCTTTTTGACTAATGGCAGCTTATGATTAATTATAATGGTTTGAATTTATGAAGCAGAGTTTGGTTAGGGGGTTGAGGATAAGCAGGAAAAATACTTCTTAATTTGGCATTTGGATACGGGATGAAGTGGTTGGTTATGTCTTCGACAGCTTCTTCATTTCAGAAGGTTGATTACTCAAGCGTTTTTTTTATCAACCGACATATCCGATTATGTGTAAAAGTCAAAACACCGAATAAATACTGATATGAAGACGAGCTTTATGCGTATTTTTTTCTCCTAGAAATACATCAAAGATTAATTTTTACACGCACTTTGATAAGACGATGACGGATATAGCTGTGTCTCGCCAACTCGATGAAGAAATGTTAAAAGATGAAAACGTTATCTTGGCAATGCCTAAGCAAGTGGAGAGTTGGGAGGCAATTACTTATAATAGAAAAAATAATATACATTAGAATAATGATAAGTGTTGGTGGTGGAAGGCGCCTTTTATCTTAACATTTTTCACATTAACTTTCTACAGTTTTACATGAACTCTGTCTAGTTTTCGGTAAGAGGATTAATGATAAGCAGAGTAGGAAGGATTAAAGAATGGCAACCTCATACTGTCATTTTCTAATATAAACTCCTTATCATCCATCACTGAATTGCACTATTAAAATATAGCCGCAAGCTCCCAATCAATATATGGCTTGTAATAAACTTGCGCAATTCCTACAAGATATATTTTCTACATATAGTATTAAAAAGCTTGAAGATATTTTATGTGAAAAAATTATTTACAAATTACTTCATGCTTAACTCATTTGCATGGTTATGAATAAGGCTGTGTAGGTGTAATAAAACGTTGAAGATTATGACATTGCAAGAGAGTGAACGGATGCGGCATCCCAGATATAAAATGCATATTACCAATGGCCAATACTTCCGCTTTTAGTTATCACATGAAAGGGTTGATCCATCACGATTCTTGCCTTAATGGTTGGGCATAAACCGCTACGCATTTGCATGACTGAAAGTAAGCGCGGTCATCATCGTAAGTGTTGAGAAAATTGTAAAAATATTCATTTTACTTGTCCTATATTTAAAGACTCCTACATATTTATTTTTTTAAAAAAGGTAGCTTCCTTCAAAAATTGACTAGCTCTTCTCAAGCACAACAACTTTCGCAGCTGTCCATTTCGTCTTGTCCAAATTTGCAATCTAGGCCACCTTTTTCCAAACTTGTCATTTACCACAACAAAATTCTCGTAATCTCTGCTTGCTAAATGACTCATGTATAAAAACCCAATAGTTCCTTAAGATATAGACTTGTTCTCATGTCAACATAATTCACAATGAATTTTTTTTACTACTTCATTTTTCACACGTATTTCAGAGAGCTCATGTCATGACGAAAAATATTAGAACGTGAGCACTTTGTCAAAGATTATGAATGAAATAGTTTATCAGCTACATGCAAATTGCTTTTAATTCCCACGATTGATATTACTGCACCTGTCAGGGTGAAATGTTTGCATAATGATTGTAAAATAAAGTAATTGTTGTCATGATTAATTATAGCTTTGATGCGAATTGGGATTAGAAATTGCTGCAACATTTTTTTTACAAAACTATTCACACATTAAACTTGACTGGGATAATCGGTCAAATAAAAGGGTTTGGAAATTTCAGATAAAAATTAGCACATTTTCTTTCTATTTCTGAACATTGCCATTCCAAACTGGATTTTTCGGAGAAGACATTTCTTTCTGCCAAAATCCCCCGAATCAATTCTGGAATGTGCGTAACGTTTTATGACTTCCGTGAGTGTTGACATGAGAGGAAATAGGGTTGGAAAAAATGCTCTGTTCATCCAGCTCGAAAGGCTGCTTATCTTGCTTGGATATTTTGCAGCACAAATGTGCACACATGGCCCGAAATCTCTCCTGAGGCGCCCACAAAAACATTCGCAATTAAAGCGGTGATCTTGCATATTTTAGTGTTCGTTTTCAATTCGTATGGAGAGAAAAAAATATAGAAAATCAACTCGCTTCCTTGATCTAAACAGTCTTTATGGGCTTCCCCTAGTAAATTTACTAATTTTCACTATAATAACTCTTTTATTTCCTTGCTAAAAATAGTCCGGTCGTAAACGCTTTATGTGAGCATATTTTAACACGAATATAATTTAGACTAATTGTATTCCCCAAACCCATCAATCTTTTATGACAAAATTGATTTATGATTTTAACTCAATAGAATAATAGAATTAGGTGTTAGTGCTGAAAGAAATTTCCTACAAACTCGGTTATAGGGGCTCGTGAAACCTGTCGTTATTTTTTACCTACTAATGATTTTAGTAGGTAATAAAATTACGCTTAATAATAATAATTACACTTAGCACTTCCTAATATTCACTGATGCAAACAAGAGGGTGTGGGACTTGGAAGCGAAGCGTACGAGAACGGCAGCTTTCACCAGAGCCATCTCGAGTGGATAGATTCAGATGCATTTGTAAAATGAACCGTTTCACAATCCATAAGACAGATGCTGCCTGGCGTTCCGTCGATCTTTGTTTGCTTGAGTTTACAAGTGCCCTTCCTCTTCCTGTTGTGGTGACACGTAGCAGTGTAACCAGGATATACAAACCTCTCATTTCATTCTGACATAACCCTACTTAAACTCTCTTGTGCACTTAAACTTCTCATGAGACCAATTATTCCATTTTGTACTTTGGCAATTTCATTGAGAAATCGGTTGAAACACGTCATTTAAGAGCAGGAAGCTTGTATTTGGGAAATTTCTTTCAAATTATTCATACACGGCAGCAGTTTGTGAAGCACTTGAAATAATCATATTATTAAGGTTGCCACTCCTCCGAAATTGTCGTTCCTGACGTGATTTTCTAGTCATCTTGTGTGGAATGTAAGTGAGTGATTTTCTCCCAAGCTTAAGAAATAGCGTGCTTCGAATGCGAACGGAAGTGGTGGAGAAAAGTGACAAGACTTGAGTTGAAAATATTTATGTCTACATACTTCAAGTCTAACAAGTAAGATAAGTAATACACATTCTTGAAATTTTTTTCCGAGTGGCTCATATTACTCCGACCTCACAGCCTGGTTTTGAGTGGAGAAGTAAAACCACTTTTGGGGATTCTCTGCCACCGGATTATGATAAGAGTTTTAAGTGAAGAAGGCGCTTTTCTGGTTGGAGATGCTCAACACCTACGCTCTAGTGTCAGACCCAACGCACAAATATGGTAACCGCATCTCTACTGCAATCGTTATAAAAGATGTAACATTACGCAGCATATCATGATAATGGGGAATAGTAGAAAACCTGCTGCTGTCTGCAACATTTACTGCGTTTCAGGTCGTTTCCTTATCACGAATGGTCGTTTTTAATGCACATAAAGTAACTTGTACTTGCCTCATCTGTTGTTCCTCCTTCATCGCTCCTTACACCTGGAGCAGAAACATATTTGCTCTCGTAATGTCAGTAAGGGAGAAGAAAAGAGAGTAATAATATGGTTAAAGCAAGAAAACTCCGACCGTCTCCTTCACAATGCATGCCAAAAGTCGGGCTCCACTTCGAACGACGTGGACAGATAAAAACATAAAGTTTTTAGAAAGGGCTGCGATGATGATGGTGTGGGTAAGTGAAAGTGGAGGGGATGAGATGATTACCCAAAACTTAAGTAAGTCTGAGGCTGACTCAGGTAACGTCAGCTGAGTGGCCGCGTAATGTAATCTAATGTAATGAGATAAAAAGCTTTTTTTTTTCTTCCAGAATGAAATATCTGGAAAAGACCTCTCTTCAACATCGAGTCAAGTTTAAGGGAAATTTCTTAGACCCCATCAGAGATCGAGCACAAATGCCTCCGGATGAGTCTTCAACGCTCCTGCTTCCCTTATCTTTTACTTAAACTTGGTAGTAAATTTCTTTAGATTTGCATCTTTTATAGTGGCTCAGCCTGTTCCTCTCCTACCTGTCTATTTTCAGGTCTGTATTGGCGGAAGTGGTTAGGTCGAAAGGAAGAATAGCGTTTATTAAGTGAAGCCAAATTTGTCTTCCTTATTATTCCCAACCGTAATTTATATTTTGCACGACAAAAAATTGTTCACATAGAAATTAAAATGTTAATCATCTAGCTAATTAAAATATTGAATTCTTCAAGTCAATTCACCTCCAATTACTTAAATCCCTCTCATGAGGTAAATTCTTGAAAAACTTTTACAAACATTAGTTGACTATAAAAGCATGAAAGATGGCGAGAAATAAAAGCGAGAAAAAGTTTCTCTGGCTACCATAAAAAAGAGAAGTTCATAAAAAACAATATTCATTAAATAGAAAGTGTTCCACGAGATGCAGGGAAACCTCAAAAGATACATAACTAAACGGTGTATCCAGTCGACAATGAATGAGAAAGTGCAAGTATTCCCCTACCACTTTCTCTCTCTCTCTCCCCATATGGCTTGAAGGTCCATATTAAAAAGAGGAAAATGAGGATAAATATAATAGCCAGGAAAGCTCGTAGGAGATAGAGATGCATTTCAACCTTGGTAAAAGTGCACATTTATCGTTGTTTTAAAAACGATTCTATTGCCCTGAGGAATCGTAAGAACTAAGTGGATGTAAGATTCTTTTTTTTAGCCCAGGCAGCCATGCAGTATTCAGTGGGACTATTTTAAAATCACTGTGTATACAAAACTATTGAAACTCTCTCCGGGTTGGAGAAAGCAGACACAAAAGGAATAAACCTACAACATCCAACATTTCCTTAGAAGAGAGAGGAAAAGGCTAACCGACTTTTCACAGAAATCCAAAGCATACGAGGTTTTTTTTTGAGTGATTTATTGAGACTCTGGGAATAAGTCAACCTTCCTGGAAAGTAAGTTGTCTCTCCATGAATCTGATATAGTTAAAGTTTCCTACGTAGTAATCGATTCTAACTGTTTAACGTCCTTATAAGGTTGTTCAGGTATTCATATTTACCACGATACCAAAGAAACTACCACTATAACCTTAACATAATGTAAGTTGGCATTATTGCGAGAAGGGAAAAAGTTTGTGGACGTTATTGTGTGTAACGCATAGAGAGAGAGAGAGGCAGACACACATTTTATTCCATCACGTCAAACGGGTGAAAAGGCTAAGTTTTGTAAGGAATAGTGGGAATATAGCAAATAAAATTGCGTTTACAATCAAATCTGGTAAGTCACTGAGATTCACAGAAGTCACAAGTGCGCGAAAGAATCTCCCTAATATATTATTGAATTGGATGCAGCCTGAATTTCAATTCTCAATCTCACAACTCTCACTTGCATTATATTGCTTATTTCGTTTAAAACCACGGAAGAATTGGGAAATGTCTCTCTCTCCCCCGATGTGGTTTGAAAATCATTAAACTTTACTATGCAACATTATAAGCATATGCTCTTAGGAATTACATAATACCTTTGTTAAAGTTCATGACGAACCTTCTCCAACATATTAAAACTCTCCCCTTTTATCTCTTGGAGGGAGAACACAACTTACCTGCTTTAATATTTTCCCTAGATGTAATTAACTACTTTAGAAAATATCTAGGATATACTTTAGAAAAATAAATATCACCAGAGAGAAGAGACGGAGAGAAGGGAAAACTTTTTAAAGATAATGATTTCGCTTCCCTACACACAAAATTAACTTGTGAGAGAGGTAATCAGTGGAAAAATAGGAGGCTTTGACACAATGAAGCCACCCTTTTTTCCACAAACTTCTCACCAATTTTTCCCCTGCTTCTCTTTTTTTTTATAGATTCTTTTGTTCTTGTCTAGAAAGAGAGCATTTATAGAGAAAAGTAGAAAATTAACTAGTAAGTGTGTAGCCACGAGCTATGCAAATTTATAAACATGACTCAAATACAAGTTACCC